>JAIUZE010073785.1:0-36000 GCA_022085475.1 Heliosperma pusillum | reverse complement strand
TTTAGATCTACAATTTAACATGCGATCGCTATCATTAAACGAGTTCTATTCAATTATCGTAGCCTATCGTAGTCTTAACCCGGTCGGTGTCAATCCTAATTTGCAAGACTAGTTAATTAATCCTGGCCAGTAATCAAGCAACTAGAATTAAAACGATAATCAAACGATAACCATGCAATTGCAATTCAATCAATTAATCTACCCCTTCTAACAATCCTAGATCCCCTTTCAACCCTAGAAAGGAATTTAGCTACTCATGATAATATAAACAACAACAATAATAATTAAAGTAAACATGATTAACAATAATGAAAGAAATAACAAAGAATAATTAAAGAACAAGAAAGTAATTAAATAAATAACTAAGAAAGATTGAAGAATACCGATTACAAGATGAACTAAAGACAATCGTCTTTGATGAAATAAATCCGGAGGCAAGCGAACTAAATTAGGGTTTCTGAATTAAAGCCTAAAAGTATTAAAAAGCATAAGAAAGTATATGAAAAGTATATCTAATTAAGAAAGATGAGCTTTCTTTTTATAATACAAAAGATCCTACTAATTAGGTTAAACTTTAAGGAAAATAAAAGAAATCCGCCGAAATAAGGCTTGCTCGATCGAGCAAGGCACTTCTGCTCGATCGAGCAGCCATGACACCGACTCGATCAAGCAACATGACTCTGCTCGATCGAGCAACTCTCCTTTAAGCTTGATTCTTCGACTTTTCTTCATTTCTTCTTCTTTTCTTCCTCGATTTCCGTGCCTAGCTTCTACGATCCAACTCCGCCATGCTCCATATCTACTCAAAAAGCTCCAAATGCATCCAATCTGCATTAAAACATAACAAAAGCGGCAGAATCTATATTCTAGCTAAAATAGCATAGAAATAAGCCAGGAAAGACGGTAAATCGAGTAAAATGCGTCTAAGGGAGGCATAAAATATGTATATAAATAATGATCATCAAACTCCCCCAAACCAATCCTTTGCTTGTCCCTAAGCAAAGCACTCGACACATACAAAGACAAACATACAAATGGTGAATGAAAAACTCAAAGCCAATGTTAAAGCACATACAAATCCCAAGCTATCCATATCTATAACAAAGTAATTACCAAGTTGTACCAATAAAACAAATTCAAAGGCACGGGAAAGTAGAAAACGCAGCTCATATTCCAAGATTTTACATGATACCGTAGTACAGACAAAAACCAAATACCTTTCAATCTTGCAAGGCTCAATTTGTCGAATTCTCGCGGATTCACTCAAGCACTCATAAGTTTATGTAAAGGTGAGTTTTGTGAAGATAGAAAGAAATAGAAACACTCACTCAACTTATGAAACATGCATGCATTCTAATGTGATAATAATTTCCCCAACTAATACGCATTCGCTATAAAGTACATGAATCAGGACAAAAAGGGAGGCTAATGGGTGAAGGTATAGAAGTGGATTGTGCCAAGGCACGTATGGAAATGTGGGGCTAAGACCGGTAGTCGCAGCGACACGTACCAAAACAAATCTACAAGACTAGCACAAACCAACAACAACTAGAGAAATCATCTTAAACTTTGACAACGCAAGAGAGAGATCGAAATTGCTCTCTAAATATGCATTAGACTCTAGTATAATCCCTTTCATTTTCCCTTGAATAATTCAATGAAGCAACAAATTTTTCTTTCTTTTTTTCTCTTTTTCTCTTTTTCTTCTTTTTCATTTTTTTGCATTTTCTTTTTTTTTTCAAATCTTTTTTTTTTCTTTTGCTTCATAATTTTTTTCAACAAAGGGAATAAATGACACAATTTCCAACATACTTGCTACACCCAATTGATATTCTTTTTGAAATCCCGACCCAACCATAGTAGACAAGTAGATAAGAAAAACATGCAACTGCGACTGTCCCGATAAGGTAGGCAAGTTCTAGGAATGTAGCTTTTATATGGCTTGTAAAACAGGCTACAAAGGCTCAAATAGGCTAAACATGAAGAACTCAATAATAAGGGTATAAAATCAAGTCTTTTTGGCTATGTGAGGCTTATTTGAACACAAAGAACCACCTTTCATCATGCACTTATCAAACGAACGCGTATAGTATCAAGAAACGAATGTCACACTTATGCAATTTGATGTTACACATTCCACAAGGAGTACCACACTCAAGCCTAAAAACAATGAGACCAGTTTATTGATGTTCCTGGCCTAAGAAGCTCTAAAGACCTCAGAATTTTAAGTGGTTTACCAACAAAAATTGCCAAATCTAATTAGCATAAGGAATGTCAAAAACGGTCAAGACTTGTAATATGAGCTTTGTTTTCAAAAATAGCAGGTCAAAACAATGTACATGGATAACTTATTTGGGATTCAAATGCAAAAACAATGCAAATTATCATCATTGTTAATCAATTCACCAAGACTCGACCTAATAAAATAATAACATGTTTTTGGATTTTGTAAATTTTTCAATTTTTATGGATTTTTTTTTTTAAATAAACTAAACACACAACATAAATAAAGACTCTCCCCCAAACATAAATGTCACAGTGTCCTCATTGTGACGCTAACAGCACAGCAATCACATATCAACCAACAGCAGCAACCTAAAGGACACAACTAACAAGGGAGAAGGGGAAATAACTAAAAGAAAATACAATAAAAGAAGGTACAAGGATAGATAATACCAGCTGTATAGAACAATAGCCTCCCCCAAACCAGCTGCAAAATGGGGGTGTAGTGACTAGCTACCACTACTGCGCCTGATCATCATCATCATCATCATCATCATCATCATCATCATCGCCCCTCTCAGCAGCACCAGAAGAAGAAGCCCGAAACGGGTCACCAAACCCACCAACTGGAGCATCCAGTTGGATAGGAGTATACCAAGAACGACCCAGGACCCCATAATCGTGACTAAACTCCTGGGAAAACTGCTGAGGAGTCACCCCATAATTATCAAACACACCCGTCTCATCACCCGGACCTCGGTAGTAGCTCGGCGGAGTCCAACCAACAGTGGCATTAAGATCAGTCCGCATAAGGTTTTCCCAAAGTCCCCTCATCACCAAATCATTGTTACTTCCTTGGTGAATCCTAATCTCCCTCTAAAGCTGGATCATAGGTGTAACCAGGTGGAGGGTAAGGGTAAGGAGCTGGGGTGGGTGCAAAGTGTGGAGCCGGGGTGGTGGTAGCCTGAGTAGAAGTAGAAGGAGTGATCCGCCGACGAGGTCGACGGTTCTCGGCCAAAGTAAACATAAGCTCAGGTAGAACCACATAAGAACGAGGAAGAGGGGTAGGTCCAGTCTCAGGATTATGGGTAGACAACCGCTCCGTAGAAGGGAGACGCTTATCGGTATCAGAAAGAGCTATCCACTGGGTCCCCCGTACTCGCCACTGAAATCTATCGTTTCCTAACGCATTTATCCAGCAAAGGGTGTGGCGCAAGTACTCCTCGTCCACTCTAGGGGCATGAAGGGGGGGTCATTGGTGTGTATCTACGGTCGCCCCCAAACCCAGTAAGTCGCCTAGCCAACCTAGTGACCCAGGCACCACAATCTAAGGAATGTTGGGTAGCGGAAGTGATCCTCCAGAAAGCAAAGCACACCAAACCAACCGGATTGAAATAAAAATCATTCTCATGCATGGGGTTGAGGGTAGAAGCAAGTAATAAGACCTCATGAGAATTAAGCTTACTTAGGTCCTTCCTAGCAAATAAAAGGAGGCTAAAGAAACGCAAATACAACCTTAGACAAGGATGTTGCACATCATTGACCGCCATGGCATTAACACATGCCTCAGGAAGACCCGTAAATAAATGAAAATATTCAACGGCTTGAAAGCCGAAAGGAACAGCAATAAAAGCATCATCGTCACCGACAGAATGACCCAAATGATTCGCCAATTTGGCATACGTCAACACAAAATCCCGATTAAGCAACCTAAAAGACACACTTTCATTGGTCTCGTCCCAATCAAAGGAACTGAAAAATTCTAGTGTCAAAGGTCGGTATGAAAGCTCATTAAGGGAATATAGCCCCCCAAACCCGATTCGGTGAAACATAGCAAATATGGCATTCCCAAAACCGAGTGAATCAAGAACGTTGGGGCACAGACAACGAGTAGGGTCTATAGGACGACCCATAAGCAAAGCAAAGCGATCATGCTGCTCTTGTGTGTTGAAAACGATCCAAGGGTAATCAGGGTTACCCGGAATCGCCTCTACTTCGGGTTGTCGAACAAGACGCGGTGCTCTACGACGCTTACTAGTTCCTTCTTGCCTAGACATAGCTAATGGAAGTAAATAAAACACACAAACACAACTATATGCTCAAAAAAGACGGATTAGCAAACCTAACTCGAAAAAAATTTCAAATTGGAGTCTAAAACGCAAGAAAGACGGAGCAATTAGCAATGTAATGGTGAATAATTACTAAATAACAAAGCCAGGAAGCAACAACAATGAATTAGAAGCACAAAATTGAAGAAATAAGAAGCAAACCCTAGATTCATGGTTTGGTCAAAATAAGGGAGCAAGAACACCGATTTCTTCACAAATTGAACTTAAAACAAGTGAAATAATGTTTGTTGATGCTAGATTGATGATTTGTTGATGATTTGAATGAGTTTGCTTGAGGTATTTGAGAGAATAAGGGTGAGGGAGAAAGACAAATTGACGAAATAAGAAAGAACAAGTGAAGAAATTTGGGGAAAACTGACATTTGAAGCCTCGTATCCGGTCGGACCGGTCGACTCGATCGAGCAAGAGGAGCTTGCTCGATCGAGCAACCAAATTTTTCCAGCTTTTTGGGTTTGCTAAAGTGGCTGGATGTTGGGTGTAGCAAAAACTCGATCGAGCAGTGACTTGCTCGGTCGAGCAACCTGTGATGTCCAATTGTTTTCTTGTGTTTCTCTTCTTTTCACCTTTCTTTCTTTTCGTTTCCTCGTAATGAAAGCGTCTTCCAATTGTATTAGCTGCAAAAACTCAATAAAATTGTTAGATCGCTCCCTCACCACACTCAATAAAGCACAACTATATTAACTATCGAAAGTAAATCTAATTAAATTATGACATTAATAATTAGGCTAATCGAAATAAAATTTACAAATAAAGTACAAGTAAATGCCGAGTTGCCTCCCGGTTAGCGCTGGTTTATATCGGTCCCGCACGACCGTGTTACCTCAAAGACATGGGGATTTATCAAGAGTGAAAAGGTCTACGGCCTCTATCACCCCTATAAATGCTCCATCGTAGTAGATCTTCAAGCGATGACCATTGACTTTGAAAATCTCACCCTTGTCGGTTTGTAGTGAAACCGACCCAAACTTGTTTACCTCGGTAACTGTGAACGGTCCCGACCATCTGGACTTGAGTTTACCTGGAAACAAACGCAAACGGGAGTTAAATAATAATACTTTATCACCAACTTTAAATTCCTGCTGCAGGATATGCTTGTCATGCCACTTCTTGGTCTTCTCCTTGTAAACCCGAGCACTATCATAGGCATGCAATCGAAACTCATCAAGCTCGTTCAATTGCATAAGTCGTTTCTCACCCGCCAGTGAGGGATCCATATTAAGCTCTTTTATGGCCCATATAGCCCTATGCTCAAGTTCTACCGGTAAATGGCACGCCTTGCCATAGACTAACCGGTATGGAGAAGCACCAATTGGAGTCTTAAAAGCAGTTCGGTAAGCCCATAAAGTGTCATCAAGCTTACGACTCCAATCCTTCCTAGATTTACTCACGACTTTCCCAAGGATTGACTTAATCTCCCTATTAGAAACCTTTACCTGACCACTTGTCTGCGGATGATAACTTAACCCCCGACAATGTGTAACACCATATTTCTTCAATAAAGAATTAAGATGACGTTCATTGAAATGCTTTCCTCCATCGCTAATAAGAGCACGAGGAACCCCAAATCGTGGGAAAATGATCTTCTGAAACAGTTTGATAACTGCTTTGGCATCACAAGTAGGAGTGGCAATGGCTTCCTCCCATTTGGAGACATAATCAACTGCTACCAGAATATATTGGTTACCATGGGAAGATGGGAATGGCCCTTGGTAGTCAATACCCCAAACATCGAATATCTCAACTTCCAAAATACCCGTTTGAGCCATCTCATGCCTTTGAGAAATGTTACCCGTCCTTTGACATGCGTCACAAGAACGGACAAAAGTAGTAGCATCCTTGAGAATAGTCGGCCAATAAAAACCCGACTGCATAACTTTAGCAAACGTCCTTGAGGGACCATGATGACCGCCATATGAAGAAGAGTGACAATGAGAAAGGATGGCATGTACCTCACCCTCTGGAATACATCGTCGATAAATGCCGTCGGCACATTCCCGGAATAGATAAGGATCATCCCAAAAATACCTCTTGACATCATGTTGAAACCTCTTCTTTTGCTGATAGGATTGATCTGGAGGCATAATTCCCCCAACCAAAAAGTTGGCATAATCGGCAAACCATGGAGTTTCCATGGTAATGGCAAGGAGATGATCATCAGCAAACGAATCATCAATGGGGATGGAATCTCCCTCTTCAAACCTCAGACGAGACAAATGGTCAGCAACCACATTCTCAGCACCTGACTTATCCCGGATCTCCAAATCAAATTCTTGTAGCAACAAGATCCAACGAATAAGCCTAGGTTTGGCTTCCTTCTTAGCCAACAAGTATTTCAGTGCCGCATGGTCAGTATAGACTATCACCTTAGAACCCACAAGATAGGCTCTAAACTTATCCAAAGCAAAGACAACCGCAAGTAACTCCTTTTCGGTGGTAGCATAGTTAACTTGCGCATCATCCAAAGTCTTACTGGCATAGTAAACTGCATGTAGCAACTTATCCTTCCTTTGCCCCAAAACAACCTGTTAGAACCATACTTGGTTGATGATGCCAAGTTTCATTGTCATTTAATGGTTTGTTTCTTAGTTATGATTTATAGCATTTGAAACTCTCAATTATTTCTCAAGGATGGTGCAAGGATGATCAAAGATGAAGAAAGTCATAGCCTAAGTCGAATGTTGTAAACGAAGTAGTGTAACATTCTTAGTTTGTCAAGTGACTGCAAAACCATGCAACAGTGCACGTCACTGTGACACTGTGTTTCTGATACAACGAAAGGAGAAATTTTCGAATGGGTTTATTTGTCAAAATACTCAACTATCTCTTTCTAAATGATTTCGGATTTTCAAAGAAACAAATTACAAGTTTGAAAGAGAAAAGTTTGCTTAATTGAGAAGCTAAGTACACTTGGTTAATAACCAAGTTCACTTGGTTATTAACCAATGGTCACTTGGTTATTAACCAATGGTCACAAGGAATTTATGGTTCCCATAACAATTATGGAAACACACTTCCTTCTTTTCTGAAAAAATGGCAGCTCCCTTGAGCCTCACAATTCTAATTTTACTAATGAGATTTTGAAATGATTCTTCATCATATTATCTATTGAATAAAAAAAGAGAAGATGGTGTGTTGGGTTCCTTCTTCACACACATCTTCTTCTATAAATAGCCTCCTCATTTCTCATTCAACACCAAGACTTTCAAGAGCATTTATTAAGAAACTTTGCAAATAATTTCTGAGTTTAAAGCTTTGTTTTCAAGTATTTGCAAAATCGTTTTAAGTTTAAAGTCTTCAATCATTTTTCAAAAGAGCTGTAATTCTCCATGTATCAGTTCGCTGCAGTGTGACATCTAAGTTTGTTCCATGATCTCGTGTTTAAGTCTTAATTGTGATCTCCATGTTCATTAAGTGAACGATTGAGATTCAAGACTCTGTAAACCTGTGAGATAGAACACAAAAACTCTTGAAGCGGAGTAGCTTTAAGTTTGAGTGCAACCGGGGTTGGTTGGCGAGTTATTTTCATTGTAAGGGGTTTAGTAAGTTTGAGTAAATTTCTAAACAAGCAATAAAATAACATTGGACGTAGGCTTCGGAGTAGAAGATGAACCAATTTAAAAACATCGTCTTGTTTGTTCATTTACTTTCACATTCCGCTGCTTATTATTTACTTACTACTCATCTCGTTATTATGTATGCGCCACAGTCTTCCATACTGTGACGTACTGCATATCTCGCTGCTTTGTCTGTGTCACAGTCCTTCATACTGTGACTTAGACCTGCTGTACTTCTTGTGAACTTAAATTCAATTAAGTTTCTCAAGTCTCGTACTTAATTGTTCTTACTTGTGTTATCAAATAACCAAGTTAAGTAGAAATTTTTAAAAGTACACCTAATTCACCCCCTCCCCCTCTTAGGTGTAAATCGTTCTTAACTCTTCACAACCCCAACTGCATAGTCACTGGCATCACACATTATCTTAAACGGCAATGTCCAATCAGGAGACTGGATAATAGGAGCTGAGATTAGAGCTTGTTTAATCCTATTAAAAGACTTAACACACTCATCAGTAAACACAAACGGGGCATCCTTATGGAGAAGCTTAGTCATTGGTTGAGCAATTTTCGAAAAATCCTTAATAAAACGGCGATAGAACCCCGCATGACCAAGGAAACTTCTAACACTTTTAACATTCACCGGGTACGGTAATTGCTCAACCACTTCCATTTTAGCCTTATCCACTTGGATGCCTCGTCCAGACACCAAATGACCAAGTACCACCCCTTCAGTTACCATGAAGTGGCACTTCTCCCAGTTTAACACAAGATTGCTTTTCTCACAACGTTGCAAGACCTTAGTCAGATTAGCTAAACAACTATCAAAATCGGTCCCATAAACACTGAAGTCATCCATAAAGACCTCCATAATAGACTCGATATAATCAGAAAAAATAGCCATCATACAACGTTGAAAGGTGGCGGGGGCATTACATAACCCAAAAGGCATTCTTCGGTAAGCAAAGACACCATAAGGGCATGTGAAGGTAGTCTTTTCCTGATCGTCAGGATGAATGGGGATCTGAAAGAATCCCGAGTAGCCGTCTAGATAACAAAAATATTTATGACACGCTAGACGCTCTAACATTTGGTCAATATAGGGGAGAGGGAAGTGGTCTTTCCTAGTGGCTACATTCAGCCTCCTATAATCAATACACATCCTCCACCCAGTCACTAGTCTAGTAGATATGAGCTCGTTTTTCTCATTAGTGACGACTGTAGTCCCTCCTTTCTTAGAGACTACCTGAACAGGACTAACCCACTTGGAATCAGAAATAGCATAAATAATCCCTGTATCTAACAATTTATGCACCTCTTTTCTAACTACCTCTTGCATAGTGGGGTTGAAACGACGCTGACCCTGCCTACAAGGTTTGTGGTCTTCTTCTAAGTGGATGCGGTGCATACAAAAGTCAGGACTAATACCTTGTAAATCGTCAATGCTATAACCTATAGCCTTTTTGTGTCTTTTTAAAACCACCAACAAATTAGAAAGTTGGCTTTCAGATAGGCTAGCACTGACAATTACAGGATTCATCTCATGGGAATCAAGAAAAACATATTTAAGATGAGAGGGGAGGGGTTTAAGTTCAGGTTTCTTTACCTCGGTAACCTTAGGGGGGTTACCTAAGCTATAAACCTTCTGTAACTTGCAGTCCTCTCCTGTCAGCAGTTTTTCCATTGCAACTACTTCTTCATTCCGTGAGCTTCCAGCTTCAGCAGTGCTGGAAATTAAGGCGATCTCCAGAGGATCCCTATTCAAACACAAAGAAAGACAGTCATCAATAGTTATATCAACAATATCGACTCTATGACATGTCTCTTCTAACATGGGATGTTTCATGGCATTGTCTAAAGTTAAAAGTGATTGTATCATCCCCCACTGTTAGTGTAAGTCTCCCATTCTTAACATCTATAACCGCCCCCGCAGTATGGAGGAATGGTCGTCCCAAGATGATAGGAATTTGGGTGTCCTCAGCCATATCTAAGACAACAAAGTCAACTGGTATGAAAAACTTCCCTACTCTAACCGGTACGTCTTCTAAAATACCTAAAGGGTGTTTAATAGAACGGTCGGCCATTTGTAGGGTCATGGTTGTAACAGTAAGTTGACCCATATTAACTTTTTGCATATAGAAAATGGCATAACACTAACACTAGCCCCTAAATCACAAAGGGCTTTATCAATTGCTAAGCAACCTATATTACAAGGAATAGAAAAACTCCCTGGATCCTTTAGCTTTGGTGGTGATCTGGATTGCAACACAGCACTGCATTCCTCAGTAAATGCAACCGTCTCCACTTCATTAAAGGACCGCTTCCTTGTCAATATATCTTTCATGAACTTTGCATAAGCCGGCACTTGAGTAATCAACTCGGTAAAAGGTACACTCACTTGCAGATTCTTGACCACTTCCATAAACCTCCCAAACTGTTTATCAAGCTTGGATTTATGTTGGCGGTGCGGAAAAGGAAGTGCAATGGTAATGGGCTCGGCTTCTTTAGCTTTGGAAGATGAATTGGAAGTGTTTTCATCCTGATCAGGGGTTGCTCGATCGAGCAGAGGACTTGCTCGATCGAGTTTTGCTGTACTGTAACTTTCAGAAACTTCCCGAGATGAATTTGAGCAAATTTTCTGGGTTGCTCAATCGAGCAAGGGGGTGCTGATCGATCGAGCAACCTCTTTTTCAGCCTCTTTTTCGCCTTTTTTCGAACTTTGATCAGCAACTTCCAAGCTTTCATTGGTTGCATCCCTTATCATTTCAGGGCCTTTGTAATGGGTTCCACTCCTTAAGGTGATAGCATTGGCTTGTTCATGTGGAGGGTGTCCTTGAGGAGGAAGATTACCTGGTTGTTTATGTGGATTTTGAATTGCCAATTGGGCAATTTGAGTGTCAACCATCTTATTATGAGCTATCAACTGTGATATCTGAGCATCTTGCTTTTGTTGGATCATAAGACTCTGTTGCAACATGGCTTTCAGTTCTGCCATATCATTACTTGGAGGTGGTGGAGGTGGAGGTTGTTGAAAGTTTTGGCCTCCTTAATTGGAACGATTGTAGTTACCTTGGAAATTGCGATTCTGAGGAATCACATAAGAGGAACCTTGTTGCTGATGTGGCGGTAGGGTAGGATTAAGAACATTCTGAGTTCGGTATGATAGATTGGGATGCTCTTTTGTCCTTTCATTGTAAAAATTGGAGTAAGGTGTACCTTGCTTAAAAGATTGAAAAGCAAGGACTTGCTCAACCGTACTCATACATTCCACTGCATTATGCCCCATAGTACCACATCGTTCACAGGTTGGCTCTTGTTGAACCATGGCATGAACCGTTTGCTTATTTTCCAAAGACTTTGAAGTTTGAAACTCGGCAATTTTGGCAGTTAATGCCTCCAACTGAGCTGCAACTGCATTATCCGTACCTCCTCTCCTCACATTACCCCTAGGATTCCCATACTCAGCAGTGTGAGTAGCCATCTCATCAATTAACTTCCAAGCATTGGCATCAGTAGTGTTATTTTGGAATCTCCCATTAGCAGCAGAATCCAACAAATTTCTCTGATCTTCATATAACCCATTATAAAATTGGTTGCATAAGAACCAAGTATCAAACCATGATGTGGAACAGACTTGACAAGCTTTTTGAAGCGAACCCAAGCCTCATTAAAGTTCTCTTGGGGACCTTGTTAGAAACTTGTGATTTGGCTTCAAATGGCATTGGTTTTCTGTGGCGGAAAATATCTTTTGTAGAAAGCAAGAGCCAAAGAATTCCAATCGGTGATGCCAAGTACAGCCATATCTAACTCACTCAACCAATCTTCTGCCCCGTCTCGTAATGAAAAGGGAAACAACACCAACTTGATCTGATCTTGTGTCACCCCACCCGTTAAAGGAATAGAGCAGCAATAGTTAGTGAATTTCTCCATATGCTTAGCGGGATCCTCAGTAGGGCTCCCTCCAAACATGTTTCGCTCCACCAAAGAGATATAAGATGGACGAATCTCAAAAGTACTATTACCCGTAGTAGGGAGTTGAAATCCCTTGGGAATAGATGCAACGGTAGGCTCCGAGTGGCTGGCTAGAGTAGGCATGGTTGTAGTAGGTGCAGAAATAGGTGTATCCTCTTCTAAGGATGGTTTTTCTGCGACGAATTCGGCGTAAACTGTTTCAAGCGTACTCAAGTCTTCCGCTTCTTGAATTTCCTTCCAAAAGTTTCGTCTAGACCGGAGAGTCTTCTCTGGTTCGGAATCGTAGGGCACGAGAACGGACCTAGAACACCTGGGCATAAACAAAAACTAAAGAAAAGGATGAGAACGGTCTCAAGGAACTTAGGTTCCCTGAGACGAAAAAGACAAACTAAGTAGAAACAAACAGAAAACTGTTGCCTCCCCGGCAACGGCGCCAAATTTGATAAGGGTAAAGTCGCGTCTCCTTAATCAAAGTAAACCTAAATCACAACTAACTAATAGTCAGCGGTAAGCAAGGTATCGAATCCACAGGGAGGCGGTAGTATTCTAATCTGTTAAACTAGTTTTGTCTCTTAAGTAACAATTTCTGGGTTTTGATTGGTTTCTAAACTAATAGCAATTAATAACAACAACTAAAGTAAACAATAACAACTAATAACAATAATAATAACAACTAATAATAAGCAATAACTAACTATAAGCAATAACAAACTAATAAGGTTGAAAACAATGAGATTAAAAGTCTAGGGTCTCAGGTTCACTAGGATTATTATTCAGGGATAAGGGAGTAATCAACTATCATGCAATAAAGTTATCTAAGGTCACAAGATCGGTCGATTCAATTATGCCCTTTAGATCTACGATTAACATGCGATCGCTATCATTAAACGAGTTCTATTCAATTATCGTAGCCTATCTTAGTCTTAACCCGGTCGGTGTCAATCCTAATTCGCGAGACTAGTTAATTAATCCTGGCAAGTAATCAAGCAACTAGAATTAAAACGATAATCAAACGATAACCATGCAATTGCAATTCAATCAATTAATCTACCCCTTCTAACAATCTTAGATCCCCTTTCAACCCTAGAAAGAAATTTAGCTACTCATAATAATATAAACAACAACAATAATAATTAAAGCAAACATGATTAACAAATATGAAAGGAATAACAAAGAATAATTAAAGAACAAGAAGGTAATTAAATAAATAACTAAGAAAGATTGAAAAATACCGACTACAAGTTGAACTAAAGACAATCGTCTTTGATGAAATAAATCCGGAGGCAAAGTAAACTAATTAGGGTTTCTGAATTAAAGCCTAAAAGTATTTAATAGCCTAAGAAAGTATATGAAAGTATGAAAGACGACCTATCTTTTTATAATACACAAGATCTAATTAATTAGGTTAAACTTTAGGAAAACACGAAAATCCGCCGAAATATTGACTTGCTCGATCGAGCAAGGGCCTTCTGCTCGATCGAGCAGCCATGACATCGACTCAATCGAGCAAGATGACTCTGCTCGATCGAGCAACTCTCATTATAGCTTGTTTCTTCGACTTTTCTTCATTTCTCAATTCTCCTCATTCTTCCTCGATTTCCGTGCGTTACCTCTACGATCCAACTCCGCCATGCTCCATATCTACTCAAAAAGCTCCAAATGCATCCAATCTGCATTAAAACATAACAAAAGCGGCAGAATCTATATTCTAGCTAAAATAGCATAGAAATAAGCAAGGAAAGACGGTAAATCGAGTTAAAATGCGTCTAAGGGAGGCATAAAATATGTATATAAATAAAGATCATCAGCTACAATGAATGGGAAAGTAGAAAGAGGAATATGGAAGCATGGTTACGGTGGAGGGAGAAAGGATGTGAGTGGAGGGAGATATAAGAGAAGAACTCCGGAATGAGGGTGAATAGTAAAATGGAAATTAGGGCATTAAAAAAGATGGAGTAATAGCCTATATATACGTATAAATTCGTAAAGAGCCGTTGCAGCCAAGGTTAATGTTTTATCAGTGGAGATTTTCTGAATTTAGGATGAGTTTTGAGGGAGTGTCTTTGTTATGGATAAGGGCAACACTATACATAAATTCTAATTTAGGACGGTAATATCAGTCTTATATTTAATATTGGTAATATTGGTCTTATAAAAGAGAGTGCCTAGAAGCTATAGTTGTTCACGGTTTGTCCTGCTCAACCCGCCTTTTTAGCGCGCTTGGACAAGTATTTTAGAAAAAAAAATTTAAAAGGACGGGCCAAGTACGGTCCGCCAAGTTAAACGGGTCGGTATAAATGGGTAAATAAATTATTAGGTTCCTACCTTTTCAACTTTTCGCTCATTACTTTAACATCTCACTTTCCACCATTTTAATCAAATACAACAAACTAAATAAAAATTTAACTTAACGAACTACAATTATCTAGCATATACAATAAATTAAGGTTAATTTCTCGAGTATTATGCAACATATACAATACATTAAGGTTAATTTTTCTCGGGTCTAAGGTTAACCTATGTAGATCTTCCACGTTTGGGTCCACCGGTGTTTTAACAAATACTCGAGAATTTAACCTTAATTTATTGTATATGCTACATAATTGTATTTTTGTATTCGTCTTTTAAAGTTATTTTTATTGAATATTTTGGATGTGAATTGTATATATATAAAAATACAATGTCATTTATTATGTTTGACGTATACAATCTTTTATATCAATTATCAAACACTCAATTTAAAACCTTAAATCTGATTAAACACAACACAACATGTACGGAGTACTTTATATTTTTACTCTTTTTATAGCAAAAGTTTTAAAACAATACCCGTGTAATTTGCATGGGCTTAAAACTAGTATGAATAGAAAGAAGGACCAATTGATCGCCAAGCAAACTTATCGACAAAACAAAAACAAATCCCTTTATTATGCATCAACTCATTAGCCAAAACAAATTAAACCTTTAAATTGTACAGCTTTATTCAACATCAAACTTATTTGCGTATAAGTGTTTCAATTATGTTTGTTGACGATGAATGTAAAAAAGTCAAGTTTTGTAAAACACTTAATAAAATAAATACAAATATGACGTTCAAATAGAATTGAATAAAAAATAGGTAAGTTAAATTTACATTATCTGCGTAAGTGTTTCAAATATTACATGCAAGTATGCAACTGACAAAATCTTACTTTATCTACGTAAATATCTTACCCTTTTATCATTCATTATTTTGCTTTTTCTAGGATAGTTTTAAAATTATATTGCAACTTAGTCTTATTTGTTTGATCACAAATTCTTATTTGTGACGGGCATATCCATCACAAACTTATGACGTCAAATGTTAATTCTTAGGTACCATCGATCATTTTTATTAATGTTTCAATCAAAACATATGTAAGCCTATTAAATGATATGAACCAGGGGGTCATGTTAATATTTTTCGGGTCATAATATGGATCAAACATAACTTGAGTCGCAAGCAAGGTTGATAAAATATGGTTAAAATAAAAGTTGAATCAATTTTATCAATATTGGTTTTCTTAAAAATTATATTTTATTATAATGTTAAGAACTACTAGGGTGAATCACGTGCTATAGCACGGTGGTGTTTGGATATTATAATATATAGACGACCTCAATTTAATGTTTTACAAAAACTAAATGTATTTTAAATCTAATCTTTATAATCTACGAAATATAAGAGTAGTATGATGCAGAAAAAGGAACTTTACTACAGTACAAAATGACGTTATGTTAAAATGTTTTTGTCTTAAGCTATTATTAATCTTACAAACAATGTTTTTTTTTTTGGTGTAAATGTAAGCTTCATTAATCAAATAAAATCCAACTTATACAACCTAACTTATACAACTAGAACCTTCTCATATAACTATGAGAAAGCAACACTCATCTATCAACAAAACAACAACCATTACATTAAGCCTTTTTCACGACACCATTGTATATCATCTAGTCGAATAGCTCCCAACTGAATATGCATAAGACGACATCTAGCCTGGTTTTTGATTTCCTGCAGGAGAACCTTTGGCCTAGTTACATACCTTTCTACCCTACATCTGTTTCTAACCAGCCATATCCCATACTGAATGGCCACAAACAGAGACCAACACATTCCTTCTGAAACCATTCTGATACCTCCTCTAAAGTAATGTAGTGACTGTATATCCCCTCTAGGATGGATCAAAATCCAGTCTTCAAAACATTTGTAGCACCTCTTAGCATAACAGCATAAAATAAACAAATGCTGATGATTTTCAGTACTGGCACCACATAGTAAACATGTAACATCCTCACCAATACCCATCTTTTGAATCCTATCCATAGTGAGCAAACGTTCCTGACAGATTAGCCAAAAGATGAAGTTATGTTTAGGGACATTCATTCTGTTCCAAACAATTCTGCACCAAGGAGGTTTCACCTCATTCACCTTACTAAGCCACTTATAACCTCTGGAAATAGTATACCCATCACCATCAGCAGGCCAAAGACCTTGTGAGAAACCTATCTTCAAAACATTCTTAGTTGCACAGATCTTCCTCCATGCCCATGAACTAGAGGAATTAGGTTCAAAACATTCTTACAAACAATGTTATATCATTACATGCACAACTAATTTAATGTTTTACATAAACAAATTGCACTTTAAAGTTAATCTTATAATCTACGAAATATAAGAGTAGTATGATGTAGACAAAGGAACTTTACTACAGTACATATTTTTGTCTTAGCCTATTATTAATCTTACAAACAATGTTATACCATTACATGCACAACTAATTTGAACTATTAATAATAAAGTTAGATTTGAAAATATGACTCAAACGCATATTGACCTTATAAGGAAAACATACCTGTAAAAATAATATATATCACATCTAGAAGGACGATGTTCGAATGATAAAATAATATTTGGGTCGGGAGAGGGTTGTTCGTGGATGATCTGTATTTCACTTATTTGGGGCGCAAGACAAATTGAATGAGAAGGTTAAGCGAGAGTGAAAGCAGACTGGTTAACTTTATTAAATAAAAGAATATCATTTTTCTATAAAAAGTCGAATTAATATCAAATTTAACAGTTTGGGATCAAATTTGATTATTTATTAGGACAATAAAATAACTAATCAGATGAAATTTTACTTCATGTCAATATTGTCTTTCTAAAAGTTAATAAGTTAAGGCAAACTTCATAAGTACTTAGTAGTTATTTCGTAAAAGCTGTAATGCGAGAAATGTCGTAACAAAAAAAGTTAGAGATTAGAAATAACGACATAAGTAGTGACGTGGAAAGGAGCCACTGCCTTGAAAACTATTTCCGGTACGACCGTGGTGGCGATCAGCTAATGACCGGTAGTTCCCCAAGGATTACACTACTGCTGCCTCTCAGGCTCGCCCACTCGAGACTGACGGTCCTGGAAAGATCGTATTACTTTACCCAGAAAATTATACAGAAGCAGAAAGGAGAAGAGAAGAGTTTGTGTTGTTGTTGTGTGTTTATGAGGCAGAGAGAACAAGTATTTATAGCAAAATAGCAGCTGTTACAGGAGGCAGAAAATGCTCCTGAAACTCAGCCAACAACTCGAGAAAGTGGGAGTGAGACTCTCTCCCACTAACAGTTATGTTGACTGACTCTGTCAACATAGAACGAATGAACCTGGACAACACAAGTACTCGGACGCGGCCCAAAAAGATAGGCATAGCCCGCCGCAGGCGATTGCCAAATCCCGGATCTCGAATCCGGAATAGGGTCGGGTCAGGCTCGGGCACGCGCGCGCGCGTGTGCGAGCTGAATTAAGCACCTCGCAGAGTCTCTACAAAAGACCCCCTTAACCCACTAGTGATATGGTATGGTAAAGGGTGTTATATAAACACAAAATGTATACCACTCACTACCAATGTGGGACAATTGGAAAAAACACACAAGAGGCATAAAGCCCTGTCAAGCGTGCTATGCAACTTATATCTATAAGTTAATTGTTATAAAAAAAACTGAAAACATTTTTAAAAAAATGCTAAAAAAATAAATATTTGTCGTTTTGGGTCGGGTTCAAACTATTTATCAAAATGGTGTCCATGTAGGCTCGTGTTTTCAAAACCTGAAACAAGGAACAAACACGCCATTGGGAATGTCGTGTGTTGAATTTTTTTTTTTTTGGAAAAAAAATTGTACTCTTCGCAGACACGCCAATGTCGTGTCTCTTTGAGAAAACCCGCCATTCCCAATGGCGTGGTTACTTTTAGTTCATTTTTGTAAGTTTAAATTTTCCTACTCACTAGAAACACGTCATTGCCAATGGCGTGTTTCCTCCTTGTTTTTGGTTTGCGAAATCCGAACCTACGTGGACATCATTTTGATAAATAGTTTTAAACCCGACCCAAACGAAAAATACTTATTTTTTGAGTATTATTTTAAAAATACTTTCTAAAAAACTTAAGTAAATGACATCAATGTAGACCTGTGCATCACACGGGCATGAAATTTAGTAATATTTTAAACAAATCAACACAACAAGAATTTAAGCACACACAAATGCCGTCATCTCCCTTCCCCACCACCACCAGACCACCGCTGGCCCAGTACCAGCCACCGATCTGACCACCAACCTCTGCCCTGGCCGGTCGCACTACCCACGATAGTCGAGCCGCCACTCCCTACGACCACCACTGGCCACCGTCAACCACCACAGTCACATCTAACGGACGAAAATCGTCGACCCATAACTATCATGTCTTCAACCCCACATAAACCCTAATTAACAATAATTGTTAAGCACATTGTTTAATAATTATAGAAAAATTGTATTAGTAATTGGTAAAAGAAAAATTACTTAACTAATTGGAGAATTATAATCAATTGGTCAAGTTTATTAGATTTGATTTAGGTTAGATGTAGATTAGTTAATTTGACTATGTTTTGGAAAAAGAGGGATTATGTTTAGGAAAAGGGTAAGATATGGAAATTTTATAAAAAAGTTTAGGTGAAAGAGTAAAGTTCGTATGTGAAAGAGTAATTCCGTTAAAAAAAAAGTAGTCCTAAATCAAAGAGTCGAATTTTTATATGATCAATAATAAAATGGGTACGAATCCTAAAAGTGCAATCCAAACAAGTTATTGAGGGCCAAAGTGTTAGTGATATAAGTTGGGCCGAGTTATACCGATGACTACAAGAGTTAGCCCATAGTTCCAAGCACATGCATTATCCTTCCTCTGGATAACATTCATCCGATGACAAAAATAAAAGGATAACAAACCAAGTGAGAAACCAATAAAAGCAGAGAAAACCCAAGGAAAGAAGAAGAGAGAGAAACACAAAAATGACAGTGTCAGCCATGTTCGGTGTTAGAATCGCACCCACCCCTCTGTACGGCGGCGCCGCCGCGGTCAGAGAGTTTAAGCCTCGAGTAGCCACCGGAGGAGCAACGGCGGTGATAGAGTGTTCATCAAGGCCTCAGAAAAAGTCGACTGCACACCACATGAAGACTCGCCCAAAGAAGACTCAAGCTTGGGACATTCGTCGTGGTCCTACTGTTTATGCTCCGCTTCCTCCTCTCCCACCCGATTGGTCTTTCGCCGCTGCTGAAGATGCTTCTTCCACCCCGCAGCAGCTGCCCGAGCTGGCGCCACAACCGTCTTAGAATGTCTCTGTATTCATTCATTACCAGTAGTGTCATACTACCACTACTATGTTGTATGTTGTATGTCTCTTATCAATTTTAATATTGAGTTTTTCCAATCCACTCATTTTCATCTTTCTTATTGCTTTATCATCTAATTTCGCCTAATTTTTCTACTGCATATTTAACAAATGCATTTTCATGTTCCCGCAACAGAACAAATTCTCATTTCAGATGGAACTTATCTGTCTTAACCTTAAAACGAGGTCAAATACACAGCAAATTACCCCACTTGTTGCCTAGGAAGTAGGAAATACCAAATTCTTTGCTTATGACGGATATTGCATCCTTAACCTTCCCCTTTCCTCGGCAAATGAACATGGCTAGAGCAGGAAATTATAACAATAGTTTATCAGACCCAAATTACATAGTCATATGTATCCTCCCTCAATAGAATTTGATTATCCAACACGCGTTATAACAATAGTTTATCAGACACCCGAAAAATAATGCAGCAAATTTTACACCAAACAGTTTGTTCTTATTATGCATCTGAGCACACGCCATACGAACCACATGGTTTGTCGAGTTTTTAGTTTTCACCGCCAAGATTGATGTTTTTATGTTTCCAGTCAAATAACAGCTTGCAATTTTGTTTTAGATTACCTAGACGATCTCTTTGAACTTTTAATAAAAAGTAAGGCTGCATGCTTCATACATCCGGTGATCAGGGACTTGATTATGTGTATAAGTTGTACTGTAGTTACCGTGTCAGCAAATCCTGGGAAACGATATTGCGTATAGAAAAAGTTGACACACATGAAGCAAAACTTTTGTACACAATCACTCTTATGTACACTTAAGACTTAACCAAGGATCAGACTTAGAGAAGAGCAAGAATGCCCTTTCAACATTATTGGTTTAACTGATGTACAAGAACAGCTGGTTTCAGTTTTACAAGTGCTTGTTAGCAGAAAGCAAAGCGTCCATTTCTCTTCCACCTTCAACTGCAACATCTAATTACACGACTGTACATTTCCCCGTCTTTTGCAAGCAGTTCTTGCGAATTACCTGCAGGGGCAACAAGATGATCTCCTTATCTCTCACCCAAAGCCTTTAGCGAGTCATAAACACGTTAATGGTTTCGGATGTGAGATTACTGCTTCCTGTCAGCGCCCAGCGGTACCTTTTTTCACTCTTACTTGCCGTCAGCTAGACTCAGTAAGAAATCTGTAAATATGTGCTCATAATCTGGCATCTTACCATAACCTGCACAAATTACACTCATATAATGAAATTCAAGCACATATACCACATGACACGTCCATGCATAATGAACTTGGGTTGCTGTCGCCAGAAAGTAATTTTGAGTGAGAATTGCTATCTACCTTCTTTCACAATCGGTTATAATATCATATATTTTGCCGTCCACTTGCCTTTCGACCCCACACGTTATATATATTAGTTTAATCGATTTTGAGAGGATAAATGGAGAAAGTTAGAGGGAAAACGTGGATAGCAACCCTCATTTTGTAAAAGAGATGGAGAAAAAAAAATTGCAACTCACCAGGGAAATAGTTAATATCGATCACATAATAGTTGTCTCGAGTTCCATACTCGCGTATCATGTCTAGATTGAACAAACGGAGACCCTAGAAGATTGAAGAAATGCATTGAGTCACTGTCTTCTATGGTGAAGATAATAATCAATATATATATTAAACAAGCTGTACCAGTCGGCGACGAAGTCTTTTGGCAAGTTTTTCCAAAAGAGGTCGAGGAGGGAGCTCTGCAAAGAGAAAAATGATAGACCCTTAATCAAGGTTCTTCCAATAATAATAACAAGATTACATTACTTCAATGCCTCCACTAATTCGAATGTAAGTCGGCCTAACACAAGTTTACTGTAAAATGATGTGCCATTTAAACAGAATAGCCTTATAAACTGAATTGATATTAACTGTCATGATTTAAGCTATATCAGTAAATGAAAATTTAGTTAATAGTTTTACACAAGACCAATTGTCTTCCACTAGAATACCCATGATAAAAATAGCTGGTAATGTAGGCTTCAGGTGAGTGTCTCAACATTCAACTATTTCATTTTCTACCTCAAAGGTAAACACATCCCTATTACCAGCCATTAACTAACAGTAAACATGGTAATATTGTATATAAGGAACTTTACGGTGTGCTACTATACGTTTACAATAACTCGAAACTTACCAGCAACGTCAGGGTCCAAATCAGCATCATCTGCCGATGCTACAGCACAAGACACTCTTGGGAAACGGAAAACACCCGCAGTTCTCGAAAGTTCTCGTTTACTGACATTGGGTAGTGAGAATCGCCTCACAACCTTTATCGCTTCTCCAACTATAAAAACTTTGAACATTACACCACCTGCCATGCGTATTTTATTGTTTTAGAGTTCAGATAACCAAATTGGACTTAAACTGACTAAAACAAAATTGAATGAGAGGATACCATGATTAACGAATTCTTGTAATACAAGAGGAGGTTCAAGTTTTTGTAGAGAGTATTGGTCATAAACAAGCGACAATTCATGTGATTTTGCTGTGCCATCAGCAATAAGGGGCTTTGCAACTGAAAATAAGTGAACATTCTCTTTTAGCTCAATAGTCATCAAATATGGCTGGTATTGGAGATGATGGAAGACATATGAAAACATAAAAATAATATTATAAAAGGCATGCAAATGTATTTTTGACTCACACTTTGACCTAACTCTAACCTGGTCTACAATGATCCAAGCTGTATTATATCCCGACGAGTAATGACCTAAACTCAATCCAACTGTCAGACGCATTTGACATGTCTAATTCATGATATAAAAAAGGTGTTATAAAAACGAAATGGTAAAACGACTTATTGTGCTCTACGTAGTCAACCTAGCTACGTACCAAACTTGAAACAAAATTACATACCAAGAGGAAGGTTTAATCCAGCCTTTGAAACCACAAAGGAAATCGACGAAGAATCCTTCTTGATAACCAATTGCCGAGGAACATTAACCTTTCCTGCAAATTACATTAATTTCAGCTGGCAATAAAAAACGGTTCTAGTATTGTCAATAGGTATTAATTCACGGGTAAATGTACTTAATGATATCACACGACTTACCACAAGTTTCAGATAGGTTCAAGTCAGCTACAGCCTGCATCATCGACTGTCGATTGTGTAAATGGAGTATGGCATCTGGTGGATCAAGAACAGTGATTGCTGGATGTGTTTTCCTGTAATCCTACATTTATACATATAATAAGAGGTAAGAAACATCACGTGAGGCCGTTTTACATGAGACTACATTATGTGAGACCGTATCAGCTGAGAACTTGTATAGATCGTATGACCAACCTCAAGATCATGCCGCCAGTCCTTCCCTGTTAACTGCACCAACGATAACAAAAAACTGTCATATCTCATACATTTAATTTAAGGGATTGTTGTTCATCACATTACCTTTTAAAGGATTTCTAAGTATTATTCCAACATTTCAAAACAACAATGCATTGAGCTTCACACACTTTGCATAATTCTTCATTTGAGAACCGAAAATAGACACACGCATTTACCTTGTGCAGTACAATGTCAAATGGACCTTGTTCTGAAAGTGGTTTGTTTAGATCAATTGCTACAAATATTATTCCCTTCAGCCTGCATATGTTATAAATCAGTGCGTTAATGGTGCAAACAGCAACATGGTTAAGGCATGAGGACTGTAGGATCTCGCCTCAAGTATCATTAACAATATCAACCAAGTAAGACTGTATCCATATCATGTCGCGTATTCATTATGAATTAAGTACCTTGGACACTACTACTTTAACAACAGTGGTAGCAACCAAATCTTGCCTATTTATACAGCTACTTTACGTATAGTATTATAGTATCGTAAAATATTGGTAAGGCAGGTTAAATACGGCAAGGAAAATAAATTCAATTACGCCCCGAACAACTTTCCATAAACTTTAAAGTGACACAAAAATTAAGGAAGATTTTAGATATGAGAATCTTTAATTTTTGATCTCTAGTTAAAAGTAAAGAGCCTCCCATTGAGAAGGGAAACAGGACAAACAGTTGTACAAACCACTATGGCAATATTTGTACTTAAAATGTGGAAACTAATGTCTAGGTCATTCTTTAATATTCCAAGGGGACAAAAACTGAACTTAAAAAACTGAAAGTAGACAATATATAAGTTTTATTAATACAAGTCTGAAAAGCCGAGAGACGAATTATTTTAAAATGAAAAACAAGTTAACTTTAAGAACACTGTTGTATACTCATTTAATAGAGTAGCATTAGATGTAACTTTCATGTTTAAGAGGTACCACAACATACCCAAATCTAGACCATTTCTTATCCGACTTCATCGGGTTCCGATCTAAATACGTGTTTAATGTCTAATGGTATCGTGCCCAACTAATCCGATTCCTAATATATTGTCTTTATAAGGAGGCGACCAAGACTCTTTTGCGGATTCGGATCTGAACTTAAACTTAATCGGCATTCCTACTATCCGCAATTAAAGCATGCATATAAACAACAATCAACTCACGAGGTAAGACAACAATTTTTTCTTATTTTAATCATGTGGATAAGTTTTGTTGTCAACATGCTTGGTCATTTAAAGATAAGACTGCTGCCATGACGGGTAACTGAACAAAATAATTGCATGAAATGATAGAAGAGAAACCCTTATACTTGAATCCCTGTCACACCCCAACACACTAAAAGTTTCAATCACTTTATAAAAATCTAACTTTCCTTTAAAATGCTGACATGTGGTAGTGTACTCTTCTGTTATCTAATAGCGCCTTCCGGCTTATGACACTGACTAATGTTTAATTAAAAACTTGAGTTCTTATAAACGAGAACTTCGCAAATCGAGTCAAACAGTATGAAAATCATGCTGGGCTCTCTATCCTAAACCTAATAGGTGAGCGGAGTTTGTCCACTGCATCACTGCCAGACGACTAATACTCTGCAAAACACTTGAAAAATCCGTGACAGATTAATATCAAGGTCGCTATGATATCCTAATTTCAAAACGTTAAGTTTAGACCCAAAATTGAAGTAGAGGTAGACCAACTTCATTTCAAGGTAAATCATACAACAAGCCTAATAGAATTCAAAATGAAAATTACAGATCGCCTATCAGAAGATCAAATCATCTTAAGAATAAAAATAAACGTAAATTCGATGATTATCTACAAATAAATCTAGAAAATGACTTCATAACAGTACACAGAAGGAAGCAACCAAATCTAGTGGAGCAAGCATACAAAGAACAAGAATATTATAAAAGCAAGGTGACAAATATAATGTGTAACAAGATAAGAATAAATAGGGTCTAGTCTTCTACAACAGGCACATAGAATTATAGAAACAAGTGCAGACTCCAAAGTGAAGTAAGGTTATTACGTACTAAAGCCAATCAAAGATAGGATTACGTAGACATAAATTGAATGGGTAAAACTGTAATTATATATTGGACAGATTTCAGCCTAAGTCTCATCGATCCGAACCCGAAGTAACATTTATACATATGACCCCTCCCCCTGCCATGTACCATGCTGAAGTCAATGTAGCGCACTCTACATCACGATGTTACTTCGCACCATCTCTCGTTACAACACAGGAGAGCTCAGCTCTACTCCGCACATCACCACATTAAACCCGTTGCAGCATTTATCAAACTATCGTTTTTTCATACCAGTGATGGAGTCTTCCGCAACAGGCGATAGAAGCTAGTGCATGAAACAGTCTAGAGGTTAAGTGAGGTTCTGTCCCAAAAAATAATTGAGATATGGATGAATATTTCACTAACTTATACAAGTAAAATATTTTCCTTGCTCCAACTCCTACCAACGAGAGACAATGCAAATAGATATCAAAGCCACACTAATATCCTAATTTC
The DNA here is from genome assembly GCA_022085475.1 of Heliosperma pusillum. Lineage (NCBI taxonomy): Eukaryota > Viridiplantae > Streptophyta > Magnoliopsida > Caryophyllales > Caryophyllaceae > Heliosperma > Heliosperma pusillum. The sequence goes on along the minus strand of JAIUZE010073785.1, from coordinate 10,544 downwards.
ACAACATACATTTTTATACTCCCAACAATGTTCGGAATTTGAACATTAACACCTAACCTATCTACATCAAAAAAAACTATTTGAATAAAAGTTTGGGGAAAGGTTATACATACCCCTACACCATGATAAGGCATACCACAAAGCACTTTAGGAGTTTACAAAAGTAAATTACAGACTGCCAATCAATAATAAAGGTCTGACACATTTTAAGAAAAATGGGAAATCGAACACCTAACTTCTTAGGTTCAAACTTCTAAGCATTCAATCACGGAGTCAACCACTAATTGACATTTAATCAATATCTAGTAATTTTAATAAATATAGTTTTCTCGATAATAATAACATAACTTTGGAAACTGATTTCACACAGCGTGGACATAGTCACAAACTCATAGGACAATGAATGAGCATAGTCAAAAGTCGAACTCGTCACCTCTTAGTCATAAACTACTAACCATTCAATCAATAAGGCAACTCTTAGTTGACATCTAATCAAACATTGTGAATAGTAATTAGTATAAATGTAGTTTTGTTGAATATAGTCATAGGACACTACACGAGCATAGTGCAGTTGTTGGCGGAATATTCACTTCACATCCCTACCATATAAGAAAAGAGATCCTATGCTTTCTCCTCATGTTTTAAAGAAAAAAGAATCATGTGCAAATACTGGAAAACATCGGTGTCAATACAACGGAAATAACACAACTAACTGTTGATCCTCTGCTATATAAGTTTCAATCACAACACAACCATAACAATAAACACCAAAAATAAAACTTTTATGTGTTGGGATACGTCGAGATATCGACATATTGTAAAATCGGGTTCTGTGATAGATTTTCGGTTTAATCGCTATCTGAATCTCAACGGAAAACGACACTTGACCAAGTAACGAAAGCACTGTCAATTGTAATGACCACCTCGAGCAACATGTTTTGTGTGGCTCATAACATATGCCTAACAAGTTACAAGACAAACAACACCACACTAAAAATCTTTAGAACTAGAGCTTTATAACCAACTTTTAGCATGCACGAGGTGAAAATCTAGAGCCACAAAATCATTTGTAAATTGTACTCCCTACTTCCTAAACCATTCATTTGTTTACCTATTAACATATTTTAATCCAAGGTAAATAATTAATTTGGGGAAGAATAATAATCCTATTGTATCATTAGATCATCAACTTGCATACTCATATGCACTATCATATTGTCCCCTAATTTTCATTAGCCTCTCAGAAAGAGGCAAGTGCAAGACGAGCCGTGTTTCCACTTCCCCTCCCACTTGCCGATTTGTGAGAGTCAACCTGATTTCGTCTTCATTGAAGCCGGAAATGCCCGTTTTCAATGAGACTTGCTACTTATACAAGAATTTAAGCTTTTCTTAACCAGAATAAATTACCAAATTTCACATTTAATATCGAACTCCTTCGGAATTTTCAATTTTCGTAAAAAATGAGGAACATGCTTATAGGAAATAAAATACATAAAAGGTTCAACAACCCACCAAAACCAGATCCCACAAGACATGCAGAAAATAAAGTTTTGACGACAGTATTATAATATTGATCTTATAGAAAACACATATAGAATAATATATCCTACCGTTTAAAACAAAGATTACATAATAACCAATATAATTTTGTTCATTTAATTTCCACACGCGGGCTGAATATACGTAAGGAGTATTTTAATAAACGTATGGGAATTAAATGAATTGAGCATTGTACAACGATCTTATTCGAGAATTTGTATTATACGAAAAATGTAAGATGAATTTTACCTAGCGAGGCACTGAAACTTGGGTTGTAAAAAGCTTTTAGTCTTCTTAGACGTAAGAGCATAACCAACAACAAGTTTTATTTGTTCAGAAAATCCATTACAAATAACCTTTGTTGTTTCATTATTTTCTTCATTATCATTATCCTCCATTTTCATTTTCATTTTCATTTTTATTTTTTCATCTTCCATTAATCTCATCATTTTCATATCTTCTACCACCATCATTGATATTCCAATTTAATCTAATTAAGAAATAATAAGAATATTATTATGTTAGATTTGTTTGAAAGATTATTAGAAGGTGGGTCGTTTATGTAAATTTTGAATGAGAGAATGTTAATCACAAATATGAAAGATAGAAGGGAGATATACGAGGGGCGTTGGAGAGAAGGGTGGAAGGTATTTATAGAACAAGTGGAACACAGATTGTGTAACAAGTGTTACATGGACAAGAATGGTCATTAATTGATTGCAAATTCTTATTTCAAACAGACCATTTTCGTCCGAAAAATAAGACGGGATTATGTTACCACTTTTTGATAAAGTGTAACCACATCTTACATCAACTTGTTTTCAATAGTGGTTATATCTAACTGTACATGTGGTTACAAAATCCCGTCTTATTGTTTCAGACCAAAATGGTATGTATGAAGCAAAACCAATTGTTGATTGATTATTAATAATTTCAGTCATTTTATATAATCGTAAATTTGTGTATGAAGCCCATTGTATACTAATGTGATGTAACATCATCTATCTCTGACCACAAATAGTATTAGCATTGTACAACCAATTTACATCTAATTGAGGTTATGTCAATTTTTTCTGAGATTGTTTAAAGTTTAGTTTTTTTAATGTTAAATGGATGAACTTGTAAACTTTACGGTAACGCTCATAATCTTTACAACAAGGCTCAAAATCTTTATTATACAACTAAAAAACTACACCGCCAGTTATACTACAACTGGTTGTATAATCTATGAACTTATCTATGACTGAGAAATGCGATCATTCTTATAAAAAAATGTGATTATTATTTGATAAATAAAAATTTGAGTGATCATCTTTTATCATAAAACGGTAATAATGTGTAATCCGTCACAAGAGAGACCGATTGGAAAGATGTATATGCCTCTTACAAAAATGTGAGTAGTTAATATGAAAAGGTTACGTAGGAGTAGATTGGGCAAAGTTGACCCGACCCGACAAGGCTAACTTGAGACCCGAAAAATCGAATTTGACTCGAAATACCCGAACTGACCCGACCCGAATGACCCGATTTGAAGTCTCGAAGTGACCAAACCTACCCAAATTGACCCGAAAAGACTTATTTTATGCTAAATCATAACCAAAACGACCTATAATGACTCGACCGGAAATGAGCCGACCCACAATGACACGCCCCAAAATGACCCGACCCAATAAATGACTGATAACTATTAACCTGAAACTAACCCGACCCGAAGTAACTCGACTCAAACCCGACCCAAATGACCCATTTACCAGGTCTATCTAAGTTAGGTAAAATACAAGATAAGACCAATTGCTAAAATATGGTAATTACATAGTCAAACACAAATTTTATAGGTATGTATTTAATACTCGTATTATATATAAGATTGAGTGCATATTTCAACTAGCTTAATTCGTAAAGTCAGAACGATGGTACTTGGGTTCCGACCCGACTTCATCAAAATTACCCACGCAGATTAAGACTGATACAAAATTCTTGAAGTATAGGAGTATAATGTAAACATTATTAAGGGATTTCAAAATTAATAAATACTCCGTATATAAGTATAGTTCTATACTCATTTCATTTATAACATTGTCATGCCATGAGCTTGAACCTCAAATGGCATGCTACGTAATCACTGCCATCTTATTTGAGCATTACTTTTGCATTTTGCGAGTAAGTGGAGATAATAACGATGATTAATGATGGTGATGATGACAATGATGATGATGATTATGATGATGGTAGTGGTGATGGTAAGCATGATGGCAATTAAGATGACTAAGACGTGTTGGAGGAGATAGAACGTATGGATAGTAAGAATTATATCATAAAATAATTTTTTAAAAATGTCAGAAAAAGTTGTTGATCGACCTCTTTTTTTTTTTACCCGAAGCCGACCCGAAACACGTATAGACTTGACATGTATTTTACCCGACCCGAAATACACTCGAACTTGTAGCTACCCAACCTGTAACCGGCTGTTTGACCCATTTAACAGGTCTAGGTATATATATATATGTCTTTAGTAGATTGTTTTACATCAATTAATTTAATGAAAATTTGTTTTATGTGATCGTATTGTATAATATAATATTTCACCTATTACATTTCTTGTTTTATGCACGTAACACTTGCTAGATATTTCAGTTCCACTTGCTTTATATAATATTTTGACTTACTGTTACATGCTCCTATCAAGTCATGTTAAAATAAGTTCATATTTTCACTTAAATTTGTCTTGTGTTATATACATTTTGACTCGCTATTCCTCCGTACATATAAGCCTTATTTTAAGCATTTCATTTTTCTTTTTTCACTTAAAATTTGTCTCATTGTTCTTGTATATTAAGTAGTCATTTACTCATTTAGTTGATGTATCAAGTTAAATTTCCCTAACGTTTCAATTCATATACAATGTGATTTTCTATTATCCTTGTATGGTATGGAAGTTACGATGGCATTTAGTAATTAATTACGGAATATATTATAAATGAAATTTAAGACATATTGTTAAGTATATATTTTACATGTCTTATTTGATTGATTATATAATACTTTTAACTTTTTGTTACATGATTTTGTTACATGCATTTTGATAATTAATGTCGAAAATGAACAACCTAGTTTAAGGCAATGAAACATGTAAATTGTTGTTTGGAAATGCAAATGCGTGATAAGGTGGACCGTAGATCATGTAAATTGTTGTTTGAAAACTGCATAAGTGTGATAAATGAAGAGTAAGACACCTTAAATCGATACTTCGAGCGAGATGTTCACAAGAAAGAAGGATTAAAGAGAAAGCATTTTTAAAATAATGCTCAAAAGATAAGTATTTGTTGTTTTGGGTCGGGTTTAAAACTATTTATCAAAATGGTGTCCACGTAGGCTCGGATTTCGCAAACCAAAAATACGGGGGCGTGTTTCTAGTGAGTAGAAATATGCAAACTTACAAAAATGGATTAAAGCAAACACGTCATTGTTTAAAGCAAACACGCCATTGGGAATGACGAGTTTTCTGAAAGAGACACGCCATTCTCATTGGCGTTTCTGTGAACAGTACCAAAAAAAATTAAAGACATGTCATTCCCAATGGCGTGTTTGTTCCGTGTCAGGTTTTGAAAACCCGAGCCTACGTGGACACCATTTTGATAAATAGTTTTGAAACCGACCCAAAACGACAAATACTTATTTTTTAAATATTACTTTAAAAATGCTTTTGAAAAAAGAGGAAGGAATAACATTGTATGTAACAACTTGGATTTTCCAGACTCAATAATAAAGTGTAAAATAGAAAACAACGAAAGATATAATACATATCCGAGTCATTAATAACAAAATAAATTATATAAAATAATTTTTAATATAGTATTAATACATTCAGCAACAACAACAACAATGATTTTGTAATAATCTTAATCGCAAATACATGGTGGTTATTTGTAATAATTTCTAATATAGTATTAATGCATTCCGCAAATCACCCGATAATGATCAGACAAACATGTTTAGCATATGTCGCGGTTTATGACATTTTGTAATTTAGCTAATAACAATAACTAGAGTACTCGTGTCAACCCCTAAGTTGTCATCTACGTGCCAACATGGTCGTTTTGACATTAATTAGGGTAAATTCGGTCCCAGGTCAATAACCGTATCCATTTTCAGAAACCCATCTCGGTACGAGATGAAATGTTCCGGAACCCGCCATGATGTTTTACTGAAATTAGATTTCGACACAACTTTCGGACTCTTAAACAATAAAGATAAAATTATACCCCTTCTTTGGAATCCGCGTAATCAAGCGTTTTCTTGTGACAAATAAGTCGTTCTTAGAAAAGACACGGCAATAGCTACGCTCTTTAAAGAGGACACGGATCTTGATGCGCGTCTTCTAAGAGGCGCATCCTCCTGTGTCACACTTCTGCAGAAATCCGTTACCTTATTACTATAAATAAACACCTCGGGTTCCATAATTCGACACAACGGAGTTCATTATCCTCCACTTCTTTTCTTTGTCTTTGCATTCTAGACCTTGTCATTGGCTATCGACATTTACGTGCTTGACCTATCGACCACGTAGGGTCAATTCCTATTAGTATCTGTCACGTTTTGCATAGACTCAACAATATGACCAACTCAACGTAACCTACACATATTTTTCAAAAATCCCTGATCAATTTTCAGGCACTTTCACCTTTGCATAGTACGAGTCATCACTAAAGCCGACTTTAATTAATCTCGTGACGTTAACATATAAGTCTGAGGGTGTTAAAAACTCTTTTTAATATTGTTTTGTTAATTCGTGTATTTATTCTACACGTGTATACATTGCATGAACTCAAAATGTCTTTATTCTTGCATTAAAAATGTATTTAAACATACATAACCCATAATGCTCCTAACACATCAACGGATACGCCTGTTGGAAGGAACAAACTTGTTGGTGTGCCTTATAAAAGAGGTTGTTTGTCTTTTTTGCCTCGTGCTGCGTGTTTTGTTATGATCTGATTTGAGGATATTTTCCAGGTCCGGGGACGATCAAATGCATTTACCCTATTTATTTTGTATTTACTTTTTTCATAATTCTTTATTTTTACAAAGTTTTTACTTTTTATTTTATTTTACATTTTAAATCACTAATAACCAATATTAGTTGTCCCGGCTCAAATTCTGGTCGAGAGTGGTTACTCACGATAGCTCGCCAGACTGTGTACATGGCTGACTGATTAACAGAGGTATTTTCCATTGCATCTTGTCATCACTCATGTGTATCCCGGGATCCTTCCCAGAAGGCCAGCCATCCTAAGATTACTCCCAACCAAGCACGCTTAACTGTGGAATTCTTTTGCATGGATACAAAAAAAAATGTTGTTTGTTGATGTGAGTAGTACTTTAAATTCCTTTAAGCACTAGTCATTTAAGCCTATCAATGGATCTCTTAAGAGAGGACCCCTCCCGCATAACATTTTCGGTTCACATGCAGTATTACAAGTTTGTTTAATTTGTCAATCCTCTTAAATTAAATGTCTAATAGTCAATATTAGTTCATTTAATTCTATTCTTATTTAATCATTTGAGTCATAAGCATCTTGTCAAATAACTGATCATTTGGTCCTTGATTATCCATATCACGCGATCAAATGTCTATTTCCTTCTTTCTTATTTATTTTTCTTCAAACTTGTCTTTGAATTACGTTAATTTTCATAAAGAATCAATTGAAATCGCTTTCATAAATAATTAGCATAACAGACTGCTAGATCTAGAAACCCAGATCTGGATACCCCCTTAGATAGGGGGCATCCTTTCATGCGCCTATTCTAACATTGTATTCTAGTTTGCCTGCCTTTCTGTCAAGAAAGTTTGACAGATAGAGTTAAACGATTCTTAGAAAGAGTGTAACATTTGATGAGCCTCTTCTAAGACCCTGCTTGCCTCTCTTTCTCTTTCATGTCCAGAAGTAGCTATGTAGGATTAATATTAATCGACTATTATTCATAATATCAGTTGTACAACGTCTTATTAATTAGGTCTTGATAATTACTTTTAGCATTTGTTCTTTCAAATCTCTTTCATTCATGTTGAGTGTATGCGATGTATATCATTTATATAATTCTTCTTTGTTTGTATTTGTTTACTTTAATTGTAATCAATATAAACTCAAACTTTGACATTCCATCTCTAATTTCTAAACCCAACCGACTTAGACAAATTCACATGCCGAGGTTCAAGACAATGTTTACATTGCATGCATTTTCACAATCGATAAAGTCAATAGCAACGAATAAACCACCAATCATTAGGAGAGACTGTAATCGAGCTGGCAGGATTGGGTCTCCAATTAAAGGGTTTCCTAATACGTACACTCACCCCTTACTTGGAGTGAACATTCGTGTTCATGGTAATTACGATAGTCATTCTTGACATTGAATGCTAAGTGGAACGAATCTTAGTGGTCATATCACTTTATGTCTTGACAATACATTAAGTTCGAATGGTTTCCAATTTCCACTGTAAATTGGTGGCAACTCATTCAAATGATATCTTGTTCGAACGCTTCATGAGTTTCAAAGCCTCTCAAATCGGTCACAAACCCATAACATCCTCCCTCCCTCCGACATGGGCTCCATGACCGAGTGGCACTGTGTTGTGATGGCGCGCGCGTGGCGTTGTCCACAGTTTGGCGACTCCGCTGCGGCGGAGACACTTAGACTTAGTATAGTGTTAGTACAATAAAGAGTCATGTTAATTAGGATTATTTAGCTATCTATTAGTGTTATATTACGGGTCATTAGTCTACGTTTTATAATAATTATATTTCTTATCCTTTACTTGTAATTTGGCTAATTGAGGTTCATTTTGTTAGACCCTTTGAGATTATAATGTAACATGTTCAGAATTGTTGTATTGTATGTGTTGGTGCATTGTAATGGGTTGGCGATTTGAAGAGAATAAGTCATGTGCTTTTTCAAAGACAATCAAAGACAAAGTCAAGAGTCAAACGGTAAGAGTAAACTAAATGAAGGCTCAATCCTGACCATATTCAAACAAGGTCAAGCAAGTGAAAAGTCAAGAAAAGTAAGAAAAAGGAAGAGTTGAAGGCTTGGCATGCACAAACAAGAGTCAAAATGAAGAATTGGAAACTCGGTTTTACAAGGGTTAACTTCAAATAGTAATATCTCTAACTACATGCCTCTTATTGATAAGGCCAAGTGAAGGTGATAGCTTTTGATTTGACCTTTTCAAGGGTAGGTTGCACGCCTCGAATGACAAAAAACCGAGAGAGATTTTCCTTCCGCAAAAACGTGCTGCAAAGCTGAAAAATGCAGGATGCGTCATATAACGCAGCTTGCGCTTTTCTCTGCTTCCATGGACTCAAAATTCCTTTTGTTGGATCAATTTCATAGTTTTGATAATGACATATGTTTACGTGATAATATGTTTTACTCGATATATCATATGCGTGTAATTGTGTGCTTTAGTCTTATTATAGCTAGCAACAATTATGAGAAGAAAGATCAAAGTTAGGTATAACTTTGATAAAGTCTGTGAGACAAAGTTATAACAACTTCAGGAATAACTTTGGAAGTGAACATGGAAGTTATAGCTAACCAGGCATAACTTTAAGGAAAATCGCTTCAAGCAAGATCTACATCAAACTACACAAGACTCGAGATGGAGGGTCTTTGTGATCAAGATGAAGAGATGATCCGTATACTGAAGATCTTTGTGAAGATTAGATAGTATAGGTCGTCATTCGGTAACTATTCCATTCGAGAGATTTTATGTTCAAAAGTTATAGCTTTAGTCTATGACTTTGGATGATAAAATATTGATGCATGATTTTGGAAATAAATGTTTTGAAATGTTTTCAAAAGTGAAAGATTATTTTTATATTTATCAATTATTTTATAATGAGAATATATTATGAGATTCTATTGGTTAGTAATACAACTTATGGGTTGTCATGCTACCTAGGGTTTCTAATATATTCTATCTCAATTTGTTGTTAACCTAATTAGCCCACCTAGTGTTTGAGCCATCTAGGGTTTCGTGAAACCTAGTTTGTGCCACCTAGGGATTCGTGCTCCTAGGGTTTCGTGAGCTATAGGAATCCGGCCTCCATAGGTTTGTTTCCTTAGTTTACCTAATCTCGGATTCTACTATATCTTTACAACAATATTTTGAGATATCAAGATAAATATATTTCTATAAGATAAACCAAATAATATTTTGAGATAAAGATATTTCTAAAAGATAAGCAAATATTATTTTATGATAAGATAAATATCTTTATTAAATATTATACTAGGGTTTTAGATCTACTATGATTCTTCTACTATAAATACTCATTCACATACAAATTATAAAATACACGAAACACACATATTTTACACGGTTATTATTCTACTTGTGTTGATTTTCCAAAATCGTTTTAAAGCAAACCTTTGAGCAAATATTTATTATTTTTAGAGTTTGTTTTTAAAAGAGTTGTGCATCAATTATTATCAATCGCTTGAGTGAAATACGTTATTGGATAATAGTACATCATTATAAGCTTACACTTCTTTAACGGGAATCTGTGTGAGTTATATTGTACTTTCTTATTAGCGTAAGATAGTATAGAGTATTTAGCGATACTCACCTTGAGTTATAATCATAGTGTTGATTATACGAGTGGGTTGGTAATTTTTGTAATCCGTAGAAAGGTACTAAAAATTATTAATCGAGAATAGTGACGTAGGTTTCAACGTGTGAAACTGAACCACTTCAAAAATCGTGTGCCTCTCTCTTATCTCTTTACTTTTCGTTCTTTCGTTATTCGCGCTTACTTTGATTAATTAATTAGTTGATTTTAATCCATAAGATCAAATAATTAATTACATATCATATAAATCGAACAAGTGGGGGCTAGGTTTTTAGTACTCAAGTCACCAACCCTCTTTCGTATGTGATCAATAGACTTTACATGGGTATCAGAGCCTAGTGCGCGTGATTGCCTTAAAACAAGGGAGTTGAT
>JAIUZE010073784.1:0-36410 GCA_022085475.1 Heliosperma pusillum | reverse complement strand
TTTCCCGCATGCTTAACATATTTAAAACCCGTCAAAACAACAACAAAACAATCAAGTATCGATACAACCCAAAAGACCAACCACGGACCAATCCAGACCGGGCTGGACCGGGCCTGAACCGGCCTGAACCGACCTGGTTTGGGGTGGTTTTCCAGCCACCTTACACGGCCCCACCAACAACCAACCCCAAATTATTTCCAACATGTTTTAATTAACAAACAACCATTTTAACAACCAATTTAACCATCATCCATACAAAAATCATGATTATGAACAATTCATCCAAATATGTCAAGAACACTAAACATGTTAAAAATTCATACAACATAATAAAAATAACAACTTATCATGTTACTAGTTAAAACCGTAAATAACAATAATATAAACAAAACAAAAGTATGTAACATTAATTCGTCGAGTAACTCGGAATCGTTACCTTAGCTAGCACAAAAATCAAGTAGCACCAAAATAAGAACTAAAAACCCGTCTACTAATCTTCTTCTAATATATACGAGTCACCAAACTCGTCTTCAAAATCTTCTCCTATAAGAAATGACAAGAATAATATTGTTAGAATTTAAAACTTGATTTTCCATAATTAAAGTGTTGAAACGATTTTGTCGGAATTGGAAATAAAACGTACGTGGAGATGAAGAGCGAAGAGGAGACTCTAGAAATATAAGTTAGGACGGATTTGAACAAGTAACGAAGGTTTTGTGACGATTTTGCTCAAGAACGATGAAGAACGATGAAGAACGATGAAGAACGATTATGATTATATTAAAGAAAGTATTAAAAAGGTATTAAGTTGATTTAGTGTAAAATAAGAAGATAATTAGTGAGTAATGGGGGTAGGAGTGCCGTGTAATTATAGGGGATTAATGAGTCGGGTTTTGAAATTGTTGTTACGGGATTGACTCGGGTTTTATAATTATATTATGGTAATTGTTTAGATATTATTAGATATTAAGTTAATTTAATCAAATATCTAGATATTATTTAGATCTTATGTTATTGTAATCAAAAGAAAGAAAATATCTAATCCTAAGAGGAGGAGGTGGAATAGGCGTGTGAAATGGGTAGAAGTCGGGTCTGTTTTTAAGCGATTAATTTTAAGTTGACAGATCGATAAAGTTACAAATATCTTAGATATTATTATTAGTTTAATCAAAAGATCAAAAGATCTAATATGAGTGGAAAATGGTGACATGGGCGTGTGACTCATGCAAGGGTCGAGTTTCGAGTTTGTTTCGGGACTTAAGTTGACTCGGGAATAGTTAAATGACGTTCGGGTTTAAATCGTAAAACCTTCTCTTTAATTCCGAATAAATTCAAAATAATTATATTAAATTATCATAAATTCAAATAAATCGTAATAAATTAAAATAAATTAAATTTATTATTTTTCAAATATAATTTCGGTCTTTCAAATTACGGGTTGTTACAGATACTAAGACAAACGTTTAAGAGGTCTCTAAGACAATATTTAAGAGACTTAAAAGATTTTGGGTAGATACATAAGTTCCAATAATGACTCCTATTTATAATTGTTGGAGTAAGTGTCCTCCACAATAGTGCATTTATATAATAAATCTCATTTGGAATATACGTGGCATGATTAGTATATTTTGATACTCCACGACAGTTGATTAACGTAAATCGGTAACGCTCAGCTGGCTAGAGTTTGACGTTATTGTCGTTTGACGGCGGTGATCAACTGATCCCTTTAGGTCACACCTATAGGATAAGACCCAAATAGAATACTAATTACTTGTATACGATACAGTTTAATTAGAGCATTACATATATTTCATATGTACGTTTAGTTACGAGTTATTTATTGAAAATTGAGTTAGGAACTCATTCCACTTAAGTTTATTAGTCAATTATACGATAACTGACAAATTCTACGTCTTATTTTAATACGATTAAATAAGATTTAATTTAGTGATTAATCGTTAATTCATTAAATTAGTTGAGGTTATGCATATATTTTGAGGTAGAGGTAATTTGTTAATTATATTTACAAGGAGTTGTAAAATAAATTAACTGGGCATTGTGGGATCCATTATATATTGATATAATGGTAAAATATCACTTAAAAGTTAAGTACATATTGTTTATTAATTTGTGTCATATAATTGTTATATGGTCAAATTAACACTTAATTATACAAGATAATTAAACATATGATTATAAGTTTTTGTGAGACAAATATCAAAAATCAAAATGGACCACATTAGACATGTGGAGGCCGGATTTTGCTAGTAGAGATCAATGATGATTGTTCTCTACTAATTCAACACTCCACCATATGATTATGACATTTATGACACATGATCATTATCATTATACAATCTCATACACTACCATTATGCATGTGAATAAAATAAGAAGAAAATCACCCATTCTGGGGCTTGTGTGTGCCGGCCATAGTGCGATAAAATGGGCATTTGTTGTTCATTTTCAAACACTTCATTCTTATGCTTATTTTCTTCTTCTCTCTAAAAACCTCCAACATCTCTCTAAACTCACATGCAAACTAATATTCATGTCATATTACTAGTGTAGTAATACAATAGTATTAGTAGTATTATATCTTACTTATTATCTAGTTAATAATAAGTTAAGATTATTTGGGTTGATTCTTGGGTGCAACAAGAAGGAGACCTTCTACTTTGGAGGTTGTTTTATGGAGGATCATCCATTAATTTCATGCTCAAGAACAATAAGAAGGAGTTCTTATTGTGCCCATATTGAACCGAAAATTCCCAATGTAAGGATATTTTCGTCTTATCTTTTCTTTTATGCTTTTATATTTGCATGAATGATAACTAGATCCTAAATCATTAAGTTAAGGTAATTTAATGAACTAATTAAAGGAGTCTAATTAGAGGTCTAGGACTTTCAATAATCATAGGATCACCCTAACTTCTGCTAATTTTTCAATGTGGGACATTGCTTCTTTAATTTTTATACATAGTATATTTATCACGCCTACATTATTTTTCAATGTAGGACCATTGTTATTTATGATGATGTAAATTTATGTATATTTCTCGGAAATAATAATACAAACTTGTAAGAGCTCTCTTTGACAATACTTAAGACACTCAAATTTTCTGGGCGAATACTTAAGTCTAAAGATGACTCACATTTATAATCATAGAATCACCTTACCTTATGTAATTTTTCGATGTGAGACAATTCTTCTTTTTATATATAGTATGTTCACCACGCCTACATTATTTTTCACCGTGGGACAATTGTTATTTATGACGATGTAAATTTATGTAAATTTTTCGGAGATAATAATACAAACTTTAAAGAGCTTTATAAGATAATATTTAAGAGACTCAAAATATTTTGGGTGAATAAATAAGTTCCAAAAATGACTTCTATTTATAATCATGGGATCATCCCATCTTATGATAATTTTTCGATGTGGAACAATTCTACTATTTATACATAGTATATTCACCACACCTACATTATTTTTCAATGTAAGACAAATAAAATACTAAGTAGTATTTTTTTTTTGTAAAATAACTATTTCTTGACTGTTATTAAATTATTATAATAGGACTCTCTCCACGCACCTATTTTCACCCAATTTGCTTTATTGCGGTCTCCTATACGACATTATGGCCGTAGTTTTTGACGTCTATATGTTACTTTTTTTATTCATGAAATTTTTTTCGTGAAAGTTATCATGAAAATAAGTGTAAGTGTTTTTGTTTTATAATCTAATACTCCGTATTTTTTATTCTCCAACTTATTTACGGTCAAAGTTCGGCAACTTTGACCTCCCAAAAACAACTAGGGTGAAAATATGTGTGTAGAGAGAGTATTAGAATAATAAAAATTATTTTAATTTTTTTTTTCACATACTTATACTCTAATCATATCATATTATCAACAATATAGTAGTAAAAAAAATATAAAATTTATACTCTAATGAAAGCATTTTTCGCTACAAATCCAAATATGTAAGTTTCAAAATGTTTTGCATTATTTTATTTTATATTGATGATAAAAAAAATTTCTTACGTAAATAATAGTTGTGATATTAAAAATATTACATAAGATATTTTTCATAATCTTGCAAGATCTTAAAATATATTTTCCAAAAACTGAAAAAGATGATGTTAACCAATAGAATTGCTCGAAAAAAGCCTCTGTTATATATATATATATATATATATATATATATATATATAGAGAGAGAGAGAGAGAGAGAGAGAGAGAGTTAGGTTCAAATGAGTGTCCCCTTCTCTTTTGAGTCCTTGAGTCCTAATCCAAGCCCTTGGATCAAGAGGATGAATGGCTAGGATTAAAACAAAATGGAGGGTCAAGATTGTGAGACACACACAATCCATCTTCTTTAAACCCTAATATAAATACACTTTGTTCACTCTTTTTCTTCATTTTCACATCCTCTCATTCTCTTTCTACCTCCCTTCTCTCTCTTCTATGCTCTAAAAAAAAAACCAAAAAAATCCTAAGAAAAACCCTACCCCACCCGCCGCCACCTCCATCCACCGCCACCTACACCTACCCGACGCCACCGTCATCTCCACCTTCGACCTCCTCTTCTCCAACGACCTCCTCCCTGCCTTCTTTTTTCCGCCGCCACTGCCCCTCCTTCCTCCTTCCGCCGCCGCCGCCGACCTTCTCTACCGTCTTCCTCCTCCCTTCCTTCCTCCTTCCGTCGCCATGCTAGGCCGCCACCACCCTCCCTGCCTTCCTCCACCGCCGCCACTCTCCCTGCCTTCCTCCTCCTCCTCCCTGCGCCGCCACTCTCCCTCCTACCACTACCCAACCTACCTCTCTCTCTCTCTATATATATATATATATATATATATATATATATATATATATATATATATATATATATATAGGCAAGTTCTAATGAGTCTACCTTCAAAATTGAGTCCATGAGTCTTTATCGTGGCCTTTGGATGAAAAGGATGGAGGGACAAGATTAGAAGAAGATGGAGGGCTAAGATTAAAAGAAAAATGGATGGACAATTAGAACAAAATGAAGGGACAAGATTATAACAAAATGAGTGAGTTTTAATGACTTTCAACTACATTATGACTGTAATTTCCGTCATTAGTTTTGTAACTTGTAACTAAAATGTGATTTTAATTATATAAATTTGAATTTATGTAATTTTAAGACAAGTTTATGTAATTTTAGACTTTTTATAAGTATAACTTATGTCATTACAATGTAATTTTAACCGTTTTTAGTGTAACTTTAAACCAAAATGTCATTTCGACTATATAAATTTGAATTTATGTAACTTTAAGGCAAGTTTATCTGATTTTTGCCTTTTTATCAAGGTAACTTTAGTCATTAAGCGTGTAACTTCAACCATTAATTATGTAATTTCAAACTAAAATGTGATTTCGACTATATAAATTTGATTTATGTAACTTTATGACAAGTTCATGTTGTTTTAACCTTTTTATGAGTGTAACTTCAACGATTATTTATGTAACTTTATACCAAAATGTGATTTCAACTATATGAATTTGAATTTATATAACTTAGATAAGTTTATATAATTTTCGTCTTTTTATGAGTGAAACTTTAGTCTTTATAAGTGAAACTTTAACCCTTATTTGTATAACTATAGCCAAAATATGATTTAATTTTACCATTTTTATGAGTGTTACTTTAACTTTTATTAGTGAGCCTTCAAGTATTATTATTTATGTAACTTTAGTAATCTATGGTATAACTTTAGCATTTGTCTACTATGAAAATTCGAATCCTACAACCATCTTGTGTTGAGCCTGACTCAACCTGCAACAATCCAAGAAGAAAGAAAAGAAAAAAAGAAAAAAAGACAGAAAAGGAATTGTCGGTCGACTGGAGAATCTCATTTGGTCGTCAAAAAATCGGATTATATCTCTTCTTCTTTTGACACTAACACGCCTGTTGTTTGTGAGCCCAATTCTGAGGAAAGCTTTCATTCTCAATCATCTATGGTTGTCAACCACTCCAATTTGTTGAATCCTCCTAGTATTCCTCCTTTTCATTGTCAACCGTTCGTCTTTTCATCGTCAAAATCACATGATAGGAAAATCTTCATTGCTAAAAGGCAAGTAACAAAGAAGCGAAGCAAAGGGGATGAATCTCCAGGACATAATCTATATACTTTCTCAGGTAATTCTCCACGTCCTCGTGACGTGAGTGTGTCTTGTTGCAGGTACTCTCCTAAAGCTCAAATAATGAAGAAAAAAAAGAATTGTCATCCGAAGTGTGCTGCTCAAGCAATCCTCAGAAAAAGCCTTTGTCTTAAATCGTCCTAGTCTTAGTTTAATTTCTTGTGCCAATAATGTAGTAGTTGCGTCTGACTTAGAGAGTCAGATGTGCATTGTGTAACGTACTTTCGTCTTTCCATCTGTCAAAAAAAAAATGTAATTTATTATATTAATTTGAATTTTGTAAGACATGTTTAGGAGAGTTTATTCTTTTTAGTATAACTTTAGTTCTTAATAGCGTAACTTTAGTCCTTTTTTTTTTGGTACTGTAACTTTAGTACTTAATGTCGTAACTTCAGTCCTTACCGATATAACTTTAGTTATAAAACTTTTAAATGATGTAACTTCAGTCCATAATTATATAACTTTAGTAGATAATGGTGTAACTTTAGGTCTTGGAAAAAATTCCATCAACCACCAAAAAATAAAAAAAAAAACTAAAAAAAAAAAAAGATATAAATTAAAATAAAAAGTAAAACATAAGAAATTATAAAAATAAAAAACAAGATTTAAAAAATGTAAATCTGTAAAAAAAAAAAAGCAAAGTAGATCTAGAAAAAAAAGAGACATATACAAAAAATGAGATCTAAAATAAAATAAAAAACATAATAAATCTGAAAATCTGAAAAATAAAAAACAAGATCTGAAATGGTGGTGGTTGTGATTTTTACCTTTTTACCTTTTTTTCAGATCTAAAAAAAGATTCAAAAAATGGACTAAAAATATGATGGTATAAATCTAGAAAAAAAAACAAAAAAAAATGAGAAGAAAAGTTCATGTGAAGGGTTGGGGTCGTCGGTGTGGGGGGGTGGTGGCAGGTTGGGGTGCGACGGACGAAGAACAAAGGTGGCAAGGGGTGGTGGAGGTGACAGGGGGCAGTGATGAAGGGCGGCGTCAGAGGACGGCGACAGAGTGAGTGTTTGTGGTGGTGGAGGTGACGTTGGACGGCGGAGGACGGAGGACGGACGAAGTTCCTGTGAAGGAGGAAGACAGCGGCAGGGGGATTTGGTGGGGGCGAGGGGTCGCCGGTGCATGGGGAGGGGTTCGCCGGTGAGAGGGGGTGTGACAACCCTCGCGAATGCGGAAATATAAAACATACAAGCATGTGAATTAATTTGCGGAAATACGGTATTTTAAAAACTTTTATACATGCAAGATAGAAAAAAACGAGGAGTGTCAAAACATTACAAACTAAGTACGGAATACAACAAAGAGACGGAGTCTCTCAAAATGTTAGCAAAGAACAAGTGTTTAGCAAACTAGCTAATTAACGACTAGAGGGGAATCTTCCAGGGACAACGCCCGCTAGCTCACACCCGAACCCAAAATAGCATAAGCAAAAAGCCATCCATGCAAGCAACCTGTTCATTCATGAAAAACATGAACGCCACAATCAGTGGGGAGTAACTCCGGGTTATCCCAGCCATATCACATTAAACGTACATAGAAGGAAATACAAAAGTTAGAAAGGAATACTATCGAATACATATGTAGAAACGATAAGAATAGAAGGCACAATTCAAATATATAATGGTAAAGAGCATAAGAGTACAAGTCCGAATCCATCATGTGATTACAAAGACTCGGAAGACACTCTTAGGCAACCGAATACGCTCACTAGGGCCGTGCATCTCACGTAGCGGTATAAGTTTGATAAGAGTGAGACTCGACAAACAACCATGCCAAGTCATGCGATGATCACAATAAATCCATCATATTATCATCCATTCAACCATACCAATACATAGACGATGCCCAATCATGCAATGACCATGAATAATAAGTCATGAAATCAGGCATTCAAGAACGACGACACAAAGACGACATCTCTCACGGTAAATGAAACGCACTAGCACCGTGTACATGGCAAGTATGATTAAAAGGCATCCACGGGATAAAGCATTTCCCTGAACGCATACACGATGCTACATTTCGTATAGTAGACTATTTCCTCTGGTAGGAACGATAATTAAAACGGCTCCTAATCTAAAACAGGGCCGGATGCTCGGAATCAACATTTTCCGACGAATGCGATATAAACGTTTCGCATCCAAGAACTCGGTTCACTCAATAGAAGCCGAGTACCCCAAATTCGGTAGATCAATTCACGAAGAGGCGGAAACTGAGCACAAGCCTCATAACAGCGGTACGCTACATTGCAAATAACAACCCTCGCAAGTACACAACATTTGACGGGCCGGGTCGATCAACGCATAGCGTTCAACTCCCAACAACGTCGTCGTATGCCCACTACACATGCAATTAAGCAGTAGGATACCTCTCCGTTCCGACATTACAGCCTTACGAACGGGAAGGTAGCCAAGGGAATGAGAGTACAAAGCACAAGACAAAATAGTGCTCAAACCGTATCATTTGTAAAAACCGACCCAAAGTGGGACATAGCAAAAACCGTCACAAAACATGTGATACAAGCGAATGAAATATCATATATCCAAAACATTAATATTATAAGTCACTACGTAAAATTATACGATAAACGAACCATGCGAACTATTTTAAATTACGAGTTTTAGAAATTATAAGAGAAAAACACAGCCCAAAACAAGCAAGTACACACAAAAAGCAAGTTTGGAAACTAACTAAAACAAGGGTCCACTTCAAACGGTCATAACTAGAGTTCTAGATATGCAAATGCAGAAATTTCAAATTAAGGTGATAGCTTATCCTCTTACGGTTCCAAAGATAGGTCACAAGCCCAAACCAAGCAAGTAACAAAGGAGATATGATCATTCTACGAAAAAGGGTCGGTGCAGTGAGTTCCCAGCCGGCCACTGGACCGGCGGTCGGGCACCCGGCTGGGACAACATCAACCCGTGAGCAACATACTCAATTCTATCATTTCCAATTCTCATAATCTACTTCTATTAACTATCAACAATCAATATTCATTATCAACAATCATCAACTAACAATAGTCATCATCAATAACATGAATCCTAAGCTTACTAATCGTATTCTAAATACGAATTCTAACATATAAAGCATGTAAAACACGTAAATGATATCGAGTAACCCTTCACCGTTACCTTTTCGCGTCTTTAATCGATTTCTAAACCTTCCTAGTCTCCACCTACATACAATTAGATAATAAAAGATGAATATCATTCACCTTGAGAAAAACGGATAATTTAAAAAGCGAGAAAGACAGTAATTTTATTACCAATACGGATAGAGGAAGCTAAGTGGGGAAGAATAAGACGAACTTACGTGAATTTAAGCAAGAAACGAATGAGATACGATGATTATAAGATCGGATGAAAATGGAGGCAAGGGTTTCTTTGGTTTTGCTTAAGGAAGAAGTAAGGTTGAATTTGTGTTGGTGTGAATGAGAAATAGGCTAAGGGAGTATGAGTATATATGAGGAAAAAGTCAATAAAAGTCAAACTCGCCTTAAGACGGGATTCTCATGGAATCTCGCGGAAATTCCAAATACGAACTCGGAAATTCTAAATTCGACTCGGAAAATTTAATTCTAAATTAAAACTTAAGTTCACTGAAAAGTATCCGTAAAATATTTTCACTAAAAAAATAGGGTACATTTCCGGGTGTTACAATCACCCCACCTTTTAAAAAGTTTCGTCCTCGAAACTTGAGAGTAGAAAACAAAAGTATCAAGGACAAGAGTCGGTTTTCAAAACTAATACTAAAACTTTTATAAGGGAAAACATTTATGAAACGATGTCCTTCTCGAAAACGGTTTAAGGAATTTTTTCATAAGTGTGAAACTTTATTTACGAATCACAAGAGTGCCTGTCGCGAACGAGAACTCTAGCTATCAAAAATCAAATCAATGTCGAAATAGTGAAATCGAAAATCAAACAAACGTTAGTAAGTACAGGACTAGTCACCAGACGTCTCCAATAATAAGTCCAAACATCCAACCAAACGCAAAAATCCAAATATAAAAGCAAAAGAAATCCATTTTCTCCAAAAAGAGGGTACACAAACCATCTTTAGACTTCTTTGAAACGTTAAACTAGAAATATAATATGGAAATTTGAAAGTTTTATCAAAGATAAAATCAAATAACAAGACATTACACGTACATAGAGCGACTCGTACAATTCACACACAGTTCAGGGTAACAAAATATATACAAAACACGCAAAAACGAAACAAATCGAACTCTTAGGGAAAGGAAGATCACGATGAAATCGGCACAAAGATCTACAAGAACTCGATAGTACTAACTCTACTGATACTCTAATCCTCAAGAGGATGTAATTTACCCAAGTTACACCTCAACATTTTCAATCATTTGATTTCTACTAAAATATTCCAAAATCACGAGATTTCAAGCCAATAACCCAATTATTCAGATCCATTTAGTATCCACTCAAGTCCATCGGCACGGTAGACTCCACAACTAACAATCCACATGAAAGATTTATTACGCACTCTAATCTTCTTAGTTTCATCAAAACTCTTACTAGAAACCACCAACAAAATATTTATATCTATGGAAACATGATCGCTAACAACCACAAGTTAAAGGAGACTTACCATGAAAATCCCTTGATTCAATTTACTTCAAACTCATTATCCTAAATTTACAATGAACTTTCTCATCCTCGAAAGTCAAAACACAATCAAAGCAACAAACATAGTTATCTAAGATTCAACTAGCCTCATCCAAAGTCTCACGACAAGGGAAAATCCACAATCCATTATCGGTTATAAGGATTCTTTAATAAGCCATAACATCCTTAATGCGATCATTACTACGCTCGAAGCCTCAAATATAAATTGTCACATTAGCAAACTATGGTGATTATAATCCTCAAGATAAATGAGTTCACCATTCTAACTCTATATTCCATAACAACCGAGCATTCACTATCCAAGCTTGCCAACGAACCTTTCTCAATCACAAATAGGCTTCCGTAAGAATAAAAGAGAATTACTAATTCCAAACCACAACAATGGCCAATTAACTTGGCAATCAGACAACCATTCAAATCATATAGCTCATCTAAAACTCAGAATGAATCGATTTTCATTTATGACAAAACTCCTCAAACTTTGGGTACCAACTCAATTACCCTAAAGCAAAGTCTCTTTTACAATCCACCAATTAGAGACATCTAAATCCCAAATGATATCCCAAGCAACCGATATAATACTCAACATCTACAAACTATTATCATGATCAACTCAATTCTCAAAATAGCACTACAATACCAAGCTCCAAATCTAAAACTACTAAGAGAGGATACATTATCACTATTAGGATTCATCTTAGAGCTTAAGTCCTATTTCCCATGATGAAATACATAATGAAAGTTGCTCAATCCAAAGACACATATTCTAGCTAAAGAATCCCAAATACATCACACTTATTCTCTGAGGTGTACAAAAGGAATATCCAATCCACTAGAGAAACGATGAAGGAGCAAACGAGATCGGAAACGATAAGGAATCTCAAGGAGAACACGAGAATTATCAGGCACGAGATTACAAGAGAGGAGCGCTGAAAATAACGAGGTCAAGGAAGCAGATTAAGCAGATAGTGAGTTATGGAAGCTTATCGAGTAAGAAAGAAGGAACGAGCATGCGATTTCTTAAAGATCAAATCTTACAAAAACATCAAGAATTGGAAAAGAAAAGGAATGATGGCAACAAGAGAAAGGTTGAAGGTTAATCCACAAAATTTCTCCTTTCAGACCTTAGGGTGATAGTAAAGCAACTCATCCAAAACAAAGGTCTCTTACAAGGGACCATCGTACCACAATCATCAAAGTAAGGTACACCTAGATTTAACAAATCGATTACAACCCAATTCATCCGCCCTTTCATATAACACGGATTCCCAATTGCGGAATTGCAACTCAAGCATAATAACATTCTCTCAACTCAATAATTTGACACATTCCCAAAGGTTTCAAAAACCGAAGAACCAATAAGGAATTCTCCATACTAATCCCTTTTCAAGTCCTACGGCCACAAGGTAGAACACCGAACAAAATGTCATTATCAACATCATATAGCCCACGAGTTCATTATTAACAAAGTACAACCTTAAGTAATATGGTTCAACTTACCGAAACCTTACTACTTCAAACGAGTCTCCGATACCATAAGATAAGATCATATCTTTAAATCCAAGAACTATAGCCAAATGCTTTTCCACCAAGCCTATACTCACAAACACAAAATAGGAAACCACAAGACTCACTTAAACCTCAAAAGTATTGGCGCACCTCAAGATATCATTCACAATCTTATTACACCAATTATACTATCATAGCATGGGTCTTCACACACAATACTAAACTTCTAAGTCCAAAAGACTAAATTACTAATTGAGTTAAGAAGTCATAGCCAACTCATTTAACCTTACACCATCGAATATCATGAACTATTCACACACAAGACATGACAAGCATCAAGCATTAAAATCATCAAACTTATCTTACTACCTTTCCTTACAGTTACAACCAATCATCAATATAGGGTGAATTTAGATCTACACCATTTTCCTCAAAACACAAAATTCATTCTAATCAAACACTAATATTCCACAAAATTCAAAGTCCTTCCGACCAAGTATAATATACCTCAAACAAATGGGTATGACATCCATAAAAATGTTACATGAGGAAGGTAAGGATACTAATGGTAAGATGGAGGGAAACTATCAGAGTAAATGTCCAAGAGGCAAACAAGATGAAGGACGAAAGAAGCACCTAGATCGAAGGAAAGAGAGTATAATACAATAAGGAAAAACCGAGCGAAATTCATAGATGAGGAAGAATACACTTCATTAGGCTTGTCATCTTTCAAATCTGTGGTTAAGAGGATACTTCTTCTAGTAACACAAGATGCACTTACAGACGGTAGATATAAATAACATAACATCACTCAAAACAATCAACAAACAAGTTAGAACCTAACAAACATCACGTACACCAAAGACTACCACCTTAGGTCCTTAAGTCTACCCATCTCTCATTTATTATTTCAAGGTCAAGTAATTTAAGTTTAGGGTTCACGTGTGTGCGTCGGGAGCGTTTAAGCTCTGATACCAACTGTGACAACCCTCGCGAATGCGGAAATATAAAACATACAAGCATGTGAATTGATTTGCGGAAATACGGTATTTTAAAAACTTTTATACATGCAAGATAGAAAATACGAGGAGTGTCAAAACATTACAAACTAAGTACGGAATATAACAAAGAGACGGAGTCTCTCAAAATGTTAACAAAGAACAAGTGTTTAGCAAACTAGGTAATTAACGACTAGAGGTGAATCTTCCAGGGACAACGCCCGCTAGCTCACACTCGAACCGAAAATAGCATAAGCAAAAAGCCATCCATGCAAGAAACCTGTTCATTCATGAAAAACATGAACGCCACAATCTGTGGGGAGTAACTCCGGGTTCTCCCAGCCATATCATATCAAACGTACATAAAAGGAAATACAAAAGTAGAACATGCATACATATAGATATACATGTGAGATACGATAAGGATAGATAGGCAATTCGATATATAATGATAAGAGCATAAGAAGTACAAGTCCGAATCCATCATATGATACAAAGACTCGGGGAAGACACTCTTAGGCAACCGAATACGCTCACTAGGGCTTGCATCTCACCGTTAGCGGTATAAGTTTGATAAGATTGAGACTCGACAAACAAACCACGTCAAGTCATGCGATGATCACAATAAATCCATCATATTATCATCCATTCAAACGAACCAATACATTGACGATGCCAAGTCATGCAATGACCATGAATAATCAATCATGAAATCACGCATTCAAGAACGACGACACAAAGACGACATCTCTCACGGTAAATGAAAGGCACTAGCATCGTGTACATGACAAGTATGATTAACAGGCATCCACGAGATAAACATTTCCCTGAACGCATACACGATCACATTTCGTATATGTAGGCTAATTTCCTCCGGTAGGACGACGATGATAATACGGTCCTAGTCTAAATCTGGCCAGAATCCCGGAATCGCATTTTCCAGTTCGACAGGCGATAAACGTTTCGCATCCAAGACTCGGTCAATCATATGACGCCGAGTGCCCCAAATTTGGTAGAATAATTCACGAAAGAGGCGGAAAAGAGCTTGAGCCACATAACAAGCGGTACGCTACATGCAAATAACACCACCTCGCAAGTACACAACATTTGACGGCTGGGTCGATCAACGCTATGCGTTCAACTCCCAACAACGTCGTCGTATGCCCACTACACATGCAATTAAGCAGTAGGATACCTCCTCGTTCCGACATTCCAGCCTTACGAACGTGGAGGTAGCCAAGGAAATGAGAGTACAAAGCACAAGACAAAATAGTGCTCAAACCGTATTATTTGTAAAAACCGACTAAAAGTGGGACATACCAAAAAACAGTCACAAAACCTGTGAATATGGCATTATATAAATGTAAATATGATAAACATGAATCAATACATGATACATAAGCATTAGACCAAGTTTAAGAAGCATAATAAATAAGAAACATAGATACCTCTCCAAAACAACTAGTTTGGAAACTAACTAAAACAAGGGTTCACTTCAAACTGTCATAGCTAGAGTTCTAGACATTAAAATGCATAAATTCTAAGTTGAGGTGATAGCTTATCGTCTTACGGTTCCAACGGTATGTCACAAGCCCAAAACAAGCAAGTAACGAAGGAGATATGATCATTTTACGAAAAGGGGTCAGTGCAGTGAAACTGCACAAGTCACGACCGTGATTTGTATTTCACGCCCGTGACATGAGTTACCAGTTCACCCGAGAGCCTTCAACATACATTCAATCCTATCATTTCCAATTCTCATAATTCATTTCTAATAACTATCAACAATCAATATTCATCATCAACAATCATCATCCATAACATGAATCCTAAGCTTTCTAATCGTATTCTAAATACGAATTCTACATATAAAGCATGTAAAACACGTAAATGATATCGAGTAACCCTTCACCGTTACCTTTACGCGTCTTTAATCGATTCTAAACCTTCCTAGTCTCCACCTACATACAATTAGATAATAAAAGATGAATATCATTCACCTTGAGAAAGACGGATAATTTAAAAAGCGCGAAAGACGGTAATTTTATTACCAATACGGATAGAGGAAGATGAGAGGGGAAGAATAAGACGAACTTACGCGAATTTGAGCGAGTAACGAAGGAGTAGTGACGATTTTGAGCTTGATCGAAAATGGAGGCTAGGTTTTCATTTGGGTTTTCTTAGTGAGGAAGTAAGTTGAGTTGTGTGAATGAAAATAGGTTAAGTGTAGTATGAGGGAGTATAAGTGGAAAAGTCAAGAAAAAAGTCAATAAAGTCAAAGACGGCTCAAGACGGGTTTTTCTTGAAATCTCGCGGAAATTCCAAATACGAATTCGGAAATTCTAAATTCGACTCGAAAAATTAAATTTACGATTAAAACTAAAATTCGCTGAAAAGTATCCGTAAAATATTTTCACTATAAAAATAGGGTACATTTTCGGGTGTTACAATCACCCCACCTTTTAAAAAGTTTCGTCCTCGAAACTTGAGAGTAGAAAATAAAAGTATCAAGGACAAGAATCGGTTTTCAAAATTAATACGAAAATTTTTATAAGGGGAAAAGTTATGGAACGAGGTTCTTCTCGCAAACGGTTTAAGGAGAATTTTCATAGGTGTGAAAGTTTACTTACGGATCTCAAGAGTGCCTGTCGCAAACGAGAACTCTAATTATCCAGATCAAATCATAGTCGAAATAGTGAAATCGAAAATCAAACAAGTGTTAGTAAGTGCATGACTAGTTATCAGACGTCTCCAATAACAAGTCCAAACATCCAACCAAACTCAAAATCCAAAAATAAAAGGGAAATAAATCTATTTTCTCCAAAAAGAGGGTACACAAATCATCTTTAGACTTCTTTGAAACGTTAAATTAGAAATATAGTATGGAAATTTGAAGGTTTTATCAAAGATAAAATCAAATAACAGGACATTACACGAACATAGAGCGACTCGAACATCAAGTTCACAAATCACGATTACAAAATATATACAAAACACGCAAAACGAAACAAATCGAACTCTTTGGGATAGGAAGATCAAGATAAAGTCGGGAGGAAGATCTACAAGAATTCGACATTACTAACTCTACTAATAAACCAAATCCTCAAGAGAATGAAATTTACCCAATTTGCAACTCATCATTTTCAATCATCAGAAATCCTAGAAAAATATTCCATAATCACGAAACTTCGAGTAACAAATCCCAATTATTCGAATCCAATTAGAATCTACTAAGGTCCATCGGTACGGTAGACTCCACAACTAACAATCCACACGAAAGATTTATTACGCACTCTAATCTTCTTAGTTTCATCAAAACTCTTACTAGAAACTACCAACAAAATATTTATCTATGGAAACATGATCGCTAACAACTACATAGTAAAGGACTTACCATGAAATCCTTTAATCCAATTTACTTCAAACTCATTTTCCTAAATTTACAATGAACTTTCTCATCCTCGAAAATCAAAACACAATCCACGCAACCAAACATAATTATCTAAGATCCAACTAGTCTCATCCAAAGTCTCACGACAAGGGAAAATCCACAATCCATTATCGGTTATAATAATTCTTTAATACGCCATAACATCCTTAATTCGATCATTACTACGCTCGAAGCCTCAAATATAAATAGTCACATTAGTAAATTATGGTGGTTACTAATCCTCAAGATAAATGGGTTCACCATTCGAACTCTATAATCCATAACAACTGAGGACTCACTATCCAAAGCTTGCAACAAACATTTCTCAATCTCAAACTACGATTCCTTAAGAATAAAAGAGAATTACCAATTCCAAACCACAAATGACCAATCACTTGTCAATCAGACAACCATTCAAATCATAAAGTTCATCTAAAACTCAATATGAATCAATTTTCATTTACGACAATACTCCTCAAACCTTGGGTACCGGCTTAATTATCCTAAAGCAAAGTCTCTTTTAGAATCCACCAATTAGAGACAACTAACTCCCAAATGATATCTCAAGCAACCGTTATGATACCCAACAGCAACGAACTATCATCACGCTCAACTCGATTCCCAAAATAGCACTACAATAGCAAGCTCAATAAATGAAGCCATCAAGAGAGTACAATACCACCAACAGATTCATCCTAAGGTTTAAATCCCAATCCTACTTATGGTCAAAATCAACACGAATCTAGCTAACAACCTAATCATCTCACTAGAGGAAAGAAAATGACACCATGACGTTGGAAACGATAGGAGATTTCGAGGGAAACACGAACGCGATAAGATCGGACGTAAATTAGAGGAACGCTAGAGGGAGGGAGCCAAAACCTAGATATTGGATAGCTATAGCTATAAAAATAGCCAAGCAAAGAAAAAGATAAAAGAAAACAATTTCCTAGGAATCGGGTTTAGTAGGAACTTGCATGAAAGGAAATGGAAAGGGATAATGGTACGAGAAAAAGGTTTAAGGTTTAATCTACAAAATTCCCTTTTCAAACTCAGGGCGATAACAAAGCAACTCATCCCGATAACAAAGGTCTCTCACAAGGGACCATCGTACCACAAATCATCAAAGTAAGGTACACCTAGATTTAACAAATCGATTACAACCCAATTCATCCATCCTTTCATATCACACGGATTCCCAAATGCGGAATTGCAACTCAAGCATAGTAACATTCCTTTAGCGCAAATATTCAACACAACCTCAAAGGTTTCTTTAACTGAAGGACTAACAAATACTCCCTTATACTCGGTCATTTTCAACTCATATAGCCCACGAGTTCATTATTAACAAAGTACAACATCAAGTCAAACATCATCATTAACGTCCCAAGGTATTTCCATCATAGCTCACATCATCGAATCTCGCTCATATCTATAATCCTCAAGTAATATGGTTCAACTTACAACGAAACCTTACTAGTTCAAACGAGTCTCCGATACCACAAGATAAGATCATATCTTTAAATCCAAGAACTATAGCCAAATGCTTTTCCACCAAGCCTATACTCACAAACACACAATAGGAAACCACAAGACGTCACTTAACCTCAAAAGTATTTCACACCTCAAGATGTCATTCAAAACTTCTTATTTACACCAATTAGACCTATCATAAGCATGGTCTTCAAAACAATACTAAACCTCTAAGTCCAAAAGACTAAATTACTAATGAGTTAAGAAGTCATAACCAACTCATTCAACCTTACACCATCGAATATCATGAACTATTTACACACAAGTCATGACAAGCATCAAGCATTAAAATCATCAAACTTATCTTACTACCTTTCCTTAGAGATACAACCAATCATCAATATAGGGTGAATTAAGATCTACACCATTTTCCTCAAATCACAAATTCATTCTAGCAAACACTAATATTCCACAAAATTCAAAGTTCTTCCGACCAAGTATAATATACCACAAACAAATGGGTATGGCATCCACAAAAATGTTACAAGAGGAAGGTAAGGATACCAATGGTCAGATGGAGGAACTATTAAGAGAAATTTCCAAGAGGCAAACAAGTTGGAAGGGAAAGAAGCACCTAGATAGAAGGAAAAGAGCATAAGACAATAAGGACGAGAGAATTCATAGATGAGGAAGAAATACACTTCAATTAGGCTTGTCAATCTTCAAAACTTCGGTAGAGGATACTTCTTCTAGGTAACACAATGATCCACCTTAAGACGGTAGATACAAAAAAACATAACATCACTCAACACAATCAACAAACAAGTTAGAACCTAACAAACATCAAGTACACCAAAGAGTACCACCTTAGGTCCTTAAGTCTACCCATCTCTCATTTATTATTTCAAGGTCAAGTAGTTTAAGTTTAGGGTTCATGTGTGTGCGTCGGGAGCGATAAAGCTCTGATACCAACTGTGACAACCCTCGCGAATGCGGAAATATAAAACATACAAGCATGTGAATTATATAGCGGAAATATGAAGTTTTTAAAACTTTTATACATGCAAGAAGAAATATACGAGGAGTGTCAAATATTACAAACCAAGTTACGAATTAACTACAACAAGAGACGAAGTCTCTCCAAATGTTAACAAAGTAAAAGTGTTTAGCAAACAAGCTAAAATCGTCTAGAGGTGTTTTAATCCAGGGACAACGCCCGCTAGCTCACACCCGAACCCAAAATGTCAAGCAAAAAGGCATCGAAGCAAGCAACCAGTTCATCCATGAAAAACATGAACGCCACAGTCAGTGGGGAGTAACTCCGGGTTCTCCCAGCCATATCACATCAAACGTACATAGAAAGAAATACCAAAGTAGAAGCATGCATATATAGATATACATGTGAGATACGATAAGAATAGATAGGCAATTCAATATATAATGATAAGCGCATATAGAATACAAATCCGAATCCATCATGTGATACAAAGACTCGGGGAAGACACTCTTAGGCAACCGAATACGCTCACTAGGGCTTGCATATCACCGTTAGCGGTATAAGTTTGATAAGATTGAGACTCGACAAACAAACCGTGTCAAGTCATGCGATGATCACAATAAATCCATCATATTATCATCTATTCAAACGAACCAATACATTGACGATGCCAAGTCATGCAATGACCATGAATAATCAATCATGAAATCACGCATTCAAGAACGACGGCACAAAGACGACATCTCTCACGGTAAATGAAAGGCACTAGCATCGTATACATGGCAAGTATGATTAACAGGCATCCACGAGATAAACATTTCCCTGAACGCATACACGATCACATTTCGTATATGTAGGATAATTTCCTCCGGTAGGACGACGATAATAATACGGTCCTAGTCTAAATCTGGCCAGAATCCCGGAATCGCATTTTCCAGTTCGACATGCGATAAACGTTTCGCATCCAAGACTCGGTCAATCATATGTCGCCGAGTACCCCAAATTCGGTAGACTAATTCACGAAAGAGGCGGAAAAGGGCTCGAGCCACATAACAAGCGGTACGCTACATGCAAATAACACCACCTCGCAAGTACACAACATTTGACGGTCAGGTCGATCAACGCAATGCGTTCAACTCTCAACAACGTCGTCGTATGCCCACTACACATGCAATTAAGCAGTAGGATACCTCCTCGTTCCGACGTTCCAGCCTTACGAACGTGGAGGTAGCCAAGGAAATGAGAGTACAAAGCACAAGACAAAATAGTGCTCAAACCGTATCATTTGTAAAAACCGACTCAAAGTGGGACATACCAAAACCGTCACAAAACCTGTGAATATGGCATTATATAAATTTAAATATGATAAACATGAATCAATACATGATACATAAGCATTAGACCAAGTTTAAGAAGCATAATAAATAAGAAACATAGATACCTCTCCAAAACAACAAGTTTGGAAACTAACTAAAACAAGGGTTCACTTCAAACTGTCATAGCTAGAGTTCTAGACATGCAAATGCATAAATTCCAAGTTGAGGGGATATCTTATCGTCTTACGGTTCCAACGGTATGCCACAAGCCCAAAACAAGCAAGTAACGAAGGAGATATGATCATTTTACGAAAAGGGGTCAGTGAAGTGAAACTGCACAAGTCACGACCGTGACTTGTATCTCACGCCCGTGGCATGAGTTACCAGTTCACCCGAGAGACTTCAACATACATTCAATCCTATCATTTCCAATTCTCATAATTCATTTCTAATTACTATCAACAATCAATATTCATCATCAACAATCATCAAATAACAACAATCATCATCCATAACATGAATCCTAAGCTTTCTAATCGTATTCTAAATAGGAATTCTAGCATATAAAGCATGTAAAACACGTAAATGATATCGAGTAACCCTTCACCGTTACCTTTACGCGTCTTTAATCGATTCTAAACCTTCCTAGTCTCCACCTAGATACAATTAGATAATAAAAGATGAATATCATTCACCTTGAGAAAGACCGATAATTTAAAAAGCGAGAAAGATGGTAATTTTATTACCAATACGGATAGAGGAAGATGAGAGGGGAAGAATAAGACGAACTTACGCGAATTTGAGCGAGTAACGAAGGAGTAGTGACGATTTTGAGCTTGATCGAAAATGGAGGCTAGGTTTTCATTTGGGTTTTCTTAGTGAGGAAGTAAGTTGAGTTGTGTGAATGAAAATAAGTTAAGTGTAGTATGAGGGAGTATAAGTGGAATAGTCAAGAAAAAAGTCAATAAAGTCAAAGACGGCTCAAGACGGGTTTTTCTTGAAATCTCGCGGAAATTCCAAATACGAATTCAGAAATGCTAAATTCGACTCGGAAAATTAAATTTACGATTAAAACTAAAATTCGCTGAAAAGTATCCGTAAAATATTTTCACTATAAAAATAGGGTACATTTCCGGGTGTTACAAGCAATTCAATCGAGTCTGGGTCTGGATTGTCCTCATTATCATCATAAACAGAATTGCATTCAGAAAAACAAAAGAGTAAGCTGAATCAGATTTTTTCATATTAAATTTTGAAAACAGCTGAAACAAAGGGGCTATCTGTTCAGTAGTCAGAGGCCGTAAAGGAATAGCTGCTGGGACATTTCCCAAACTGTTGTTACTGTTAGATGCTAAGCTAGGAGAAATAAAGGAATGGGGGATGACAACAGGAGAAGACTTTCTATGAACTTTGCTAGAATCTGACTCGGACTTCAACTCCGACTCCGACTCTGACTCGAATTTGTTGTCGTCTTGTTCTCTTTTGAACATATCTCCTTCTCCAGTAGTGACTCTGAAGAGTTTCCCTTGGTTGTTGGTCCATTTGATCGACTTTCTCCATCCTTTTGGTTGGCTTGAGCCAGCGTCGTTGATCAACGCTGTAAGGTTGAAATGATCATCATGAAGTATCATGGTAATGATCCATCCTATGCAGCTCTGACGAATCGATCTTCTCGAAACTGAAGGCTAATTGCTTGTTCGTCTAAACAAGGTGTCTGACGAGTTTTGACGGTAGGAACCGTTTCTGAGGGAATAAAGTAGCAATCGTGGAAGACCTTGATTCTAGCTAATTGTATTCCTCTATAGTGCCAAGGTTTGGGCAACCCCTGAAAGTATTCTTGCGTTCCTTCCACAATGAAATATCCGTTTAGAGTAGACAGATAAGGTTGCATCTGGATTCCCTTACTCTTACGATTTTGCACTTGAGTAAGCATTTCTAAGGTTTTCTCGTTCGTGGGTTTGTACCCTAATCCCAATGGTATATTTCCAGAACTCCCTTGTTTGTATGGTGCAAAGGTACTTTTCCTGGTTGGGTTTAACGGGATACCTGGGAAGTATCCCAGGGATTTGAGTATGTGGTTGACCACTAGGTTAGAGTATGGGTCGAAGTATACAGGTGCTAACTCACTCTCTACAAGATTCACACTTTGAAATCCTCCAAGCTCATATATTGGATCTGTAGCTACTTGATTGCTGGACATTTTCTCTATCATAGCCTTGATAGGCGACGAAGTGATCGTCACTATCTTGCCATCTAGAGGAATTTTGATCTTCTGGTGTAGGGTGAATGTTACTGCTTTTGAAGTATGACTCTATGGCCAATCTAATGTACTTTGAAGGATGCTTCAATGTCTACAATTTAAAAATTAGCCTTTTGCTTGACTGGCCTAGTGGCTAAGGTGAGGCTTACTAGTCCCACTACCTTCCGTCGTGTCCCGTCGTATGATCGTACACCTTGGTTGGTAGGAGTCCAATCCGTTTCTTTCATGCCCACTTTACGTGCCGTCTTCACTGGTATGGCATTGACTGCGGAGCCATCATCTACCAAAGGCATGGGTATATTCTTCTTTAGGCACGTGATTGTGATGTACAGAGCGAGGTTGTGACTAGCCCCGAAAGGAGGTAAGTCTTCATCTGATAAAGTAACTGGGTTGCTTAGTTTGACTGAATCTTGGAAGACCAAGTTGACTACATCGTCGGGTGTAGAGTTGTGTGCTACATTTAGCTTTGCCAATGCTTGGACAAGAGCTTGGCGATGTGGAAATGAACTTGCAACTAATTGCCTGACTGAAGATCAGCCTTTGTCTTTGGTAGTTGCTTTAGTAGATGGTCAGTAGATGTGTCCTCGCCATTATTTGGGATGATGAAAGTGGTATTAGTAATTGGACCATTAGTAGTAGGACTATTCTGAGTGACACTCTGATAGGGGCGTCCTGATCGAGTGAGATAGCCTACATCTTGATCTTCTCTATTTTTAGTTTGAGGATGCTTTGTGTGGTATTCATCTTCATCGTCATCGTCCCATATTCCGTTGACGGTATTGAAGTCTTTTAAACTGATGATTTAGCTTCTAATGTGATGACTCGTTCAACCATGTTGTCAGATGTTGTGATCATTTCTTGCATTGTAGATTGTTGGGATATGACTGGAGCTCGTGGTACGCTTTCTTGGGGTGTGGTGGCGGCAATGCGTAGGGATGTCATGATGGTTTCGAGATATGAGACTTGTCTACTCACATTTCTAGCCCATGCAATGAAGTCATCGATGGTAGGAGAAATGGTGGAATACCTTTCCTCAATTTTCGAGCATGTTAATTTCATCTTCAAATGGGGATATAAGGTGCTAGCAATACAAGGTGGATTTTAATCCGTGGTCATTAGAATTTCAAGAGGATTCTTAGTGTTGTGAGGTTTGCCTCATGGGGGTATGGGTAGACGATCATCCTCAATCATATCTTGAAGGACATGTTTCAATTTGAAACATTTCTCTGTGTCGTGCCCTTTGCCCCTATGATACTCACAGTAAGCATTCTCATCCCAGAACTTACTCTTCTTTTCCGGATCAGATGTAGGTCTTATAGGGTGGAGTTTGCCTTGTTGAGTCAATCTTTTTAAGGCACTGGAGTATGTGTCATCAATGTTCGTGAACTTTCTTTGAGGGTTGTTCTTTCTGGGTGTTTCAACAAGATTGACCAGCCTCATTGGTTTTGTTAGTAAAGACCTGTAGAGTCTATTGATCGATTACGAAAGAGGGGCGGGGGATGAATCGAGTATTAAAAACTAGCCCCACTTTTTCGATTTATATGATATGTAATTAATTATTTGATTCTATAGATTAAAATAAACTAATTAATTTATCAAAGCAAATGCAAGTAACGAAATAACGAAAAAGAGAGAGACACACGTGATATTTGAAGGGGTTCAGTTTCACAAGGTGAAACCTACGTCCACTATTCTCGATTAATAATCTTTAGTACCTTTCTCCGGATTACAAAAATTATCAACCCACTCGTATAATCAACTATGATTATAACTCAAGGTGAGTATCACTAGATACTCTATACGATCTTACGTTAATAAGAAATTACAATATAACTCACAAGGATTCTCGTTAAAGAATAAGTAAGATTATGTGATGTTCAATTATCCAATAACGTATTTCACGTGAGCGATTGATAAAGAAGATGCACGACTTTTTCGAAAAACAAACACTAAAAATAATAAATATTTTGCTCAAAGTTTGCTTTAAAATCAATTTATAAAATTCTCTTAATTGTATAAAAGTCGTTGTGAATGATTGAGATGGAAGGAGTATTTATAGTAGAAACATAGGAGATATAAAATCTAAAACCCTAGCTTTCTCTTTAAGAAAGATTTCTATCTTTAATATCTCAAAATATTAATGCTTTACCTTTTAGAAAGATATTTATCTTTAATATCTCAAAATATTGTTGTAAAGATATTATTAGAATCCTACGTTAAGGTAAACAAGGAAACGTGCATATAGTGGCCGAAATCCTTATCAAACAAAACCCTTGGAGCACGCAACCCTAGGAGGCACAAACCCTAGGTTTCATGAAACCCTAGGTGGCACAATCACTAGGTGGGCTTATTAGGTTAACAACAAATTAAGATAGAATATATTAGAAATCCTAGGTAGCATAACAACTCATAAGTTGTATTACTAACCAATAGAATTTCATAAATACATCATCTATTAAAACTTTTGATAAATATAAAAATACTCTTTCTCTTTTTGAAAACATTTAAAATATTTATTTCCAAAATCGTGCATCAACTTTTATCATCTAAAGTTATTGGTTAAAGCTATAACTTTAAACTTTAGTATGTAAAGATATAAGTGAGTCATAACTATACAAACTTAAAATCACTCTAATGGAATAGTTACCGAATGACGACCTATACTATCTAATCTTCCCAAAGATCTTCAGCATACGGATTATCTCTTCATATTGATCACAAAGACTCTCCATCTTTAGTCTTGTGTTATTTGAAGTAGATCTTGCTTGAATTGTTTCTTCAATGTTATAACCAAGGTAGCTATAACTTTGTCTCACAGAATGCTTCAAAGTTATGCCTTAAGCTCCTATAACTATGATCTTCTTTCTTGTAATTGTTGTTAGCTATGATAAGACTAAAGCACACAATTACATGCATATGATATATCAAGTTAAAGCACATTATCAAGTATATACATGTCATTATCAAAACTATAAAATAGGTCCAAAAAATTCCCCATTTTTGATGATGACAAGTCTCTTATGATTTCACTTATGATTGTGACTAAGTATGGTTCCCTCTCAATAAAATACTACCAAATTTATAGTAATGTTGATCACAAGAACATAACAACTTAGCCAAAGTTATAACTTGAAAGACTTTAAGAGATAACGAGTCTTGACAAGGAGCAAGAGTAAGCAAAGACTCAAGTCATATCATTTGTTCCCCCTCTTGGAATCATTGAAAAGACAAGAACAACGATATAAAATGACTAAAATAACATACTCCAAGCCAAGAAATAGATATGCAAAATACACAATACTTAACGATTCATAGCAGGGAAAATCAAGTACGTAATGTCAATTAAACTACAAACCACAAAGAAAAGTGTTAGTTGCCAATGAGTCAAATAGAGTGTAAGCCAAAATGGGCCGAATGGACAATAGGATAAGTAGTTTAAGAACAAACAAAGTGAGACGAGAAAAAATCAAGGCAAATCATGTTGGCGAATGATATTGGGGTCGATATAGTCGGGTCGGGTACGGTACTCAAGGGTGGAAAGGCGATCAAAGCACTCCTTCACATAAGTGGCATGTGCGGTAAGGCATGAATCATAGTTCCGAACCTTCATCGATAGAGCCTCCGTCGCATCATAAATTGTGTGCATTCCATCCCGCATTTCCGCATCACTTTTCACCAAAGCATCTGATCGGGCCTGTCGCAAGCCCAATACAAAGATAAATTACCCAAACCAGGCTAATAACAAATTAATGTAATTAGGGAAGTAGGGGTCGATCCTCAGGGAGATGGTGTTTCCTATGGAATGTGAATTGTCTCGCAATTGAGTTCTATCTAATGATTATCTGGGTTTTGAGATTTTTGATATCTAAACTAATATAAAGCATAAATAAAAAAAAATAAAAACAAAATAAAAATAGTAAAGCAAGTAACGAAAAGCATCTAGGGAAGTAGGTTCACACATGTAGATTGATATATTGATGAAATTGGATTTAGGACATGCAAATAATTCATTGAGCGTTCGTAAGAATGGCGTGTTCATTACAATCATAGATCAGATGGTCTGGCAGGCTTTTAGTGCGATTTACTAGGTCTTAATCCACTACGTCACGCTTTGTCTATTCAATTCCTGTATATCTACCTTGGAAAAGAATTCCATACTAGTCAAATGATTTTAGCTAAAAATCGTTAACTATCGTTACAATCCAAACATGCATAGACACAATGTTTTAAAGGCACAATTCCTTTATCCAGTTAACATCTTTTAATCAATCTAACATGGCTACCCTACACCCTAGAAAGGATGACTACTTACTCATGATGATATCTATGTCTAAAATGATATTAACAATGAAAACTAGGATTGACAAGTTTATTTGGTTTTGACTTTTTATACGGCGATAATAACGACGCTAATTGATAATCTAGGAAATGAAACAACGATTATAACGGTACTAAAATGAATCTAAGACAATATGAAAAGCAAATAACAATCAAATGGAAAACAGTAAGAACATTAAACAAGGGATAAAACAGAAATACCTATATGACGACAATGATAACAATAATAGAAAATCCTTGCATGTAATAAACGATCCTTGAATTGCAACGCTTGAATCACACAAAGGAGATTACAAGGATGAAATCCTTATTAATCTAAACTAAGGGACAGAAATAAAACTAAGAACTAAAGACTAAAGAAGAAGGAAATGAGAGAAGAGAGACTAGTTCTCCCTTCCTCCTAATCAAAAGAGGAAATGTAAGAAGAGAAGAGAAGAGGATTGTAAGAAAGGTTTGTTGAGATGAGAGGCTAGATGATCTATTTATAGTATTAGGGTTTCGTGGAGAAGAGGTCGGGCATTAAACACATAGGACAAAAGTAGGAAGAAGACGCCGTTTTCTCGAAGCAGCACAAAAACCCGATCGGGTACACACTTCCCCGATCGGATAAGTGGTCATCCAGGTCCTTTTGACTAACGTTTCATCTCCCTTTGCTTTGACTTGACTTCCAACATCCCCCTTGACCTCTTGAGTCGGGTTTGTTGATAGGGTTTGATGTAAGGCGATGAATTCTTCTACCTAAATAATTGATCTTCCGACAACTACGAAACTGTCTTTGCTCCTTCTCTCTTTCGAATTAGTGAACCTTCTTGAAATGCCTTTCACTTGGTCAAGCTTGCTTCTTCGAATCGTCGGGTTCTAGGCAAATGCTCGGGAATATAGAAAAAGGGCGTAGAAACGTCACTTTCCCTACAAAACATGTTAGAACATAGGAATTCGCCTAGAAGACGATATTACCTCATAAAGTGGCTTAACAAAGCACAAATAACATACAAAACCGAGCTAAATTGGGGGTTAAAACCATACAAATATTCACTTATCAAACTCCCCCAAGCTAAACCTTTTCTTGTCCTCAAGCAAATATAACAAACAATACCAGGACAAGGTTGCAAGCATTGGCTACTACACCATCAAGAAACAAATCTCAACATAAAGCTTTGAAAACAAAATGAATCATAACCCAAAAACAACGTGGGCAAGAATGATACATAAACATGGCTGAGATTTACATAACGGCGTAGCACAAAGAATTTCACTATAGATTTTCGACTCTTGCATGATCTTTTGACAAATGGACTCTCACGGCACACTCGAACACTCATTGTATGTAAAAGGTGATTTCTTTATTTGTAAATGTTTTTGAGACACTCACCTATCTACAACTTATGAAAATGTGTCCGCAGTCTAATATGGTAAACAATTCAAAACACAAGTCAAAGATCACAATGCACATAGAAAAGAAGCCGGAAAAAGAATATGAAGAAGGCTTTGGCAAAATGGGTGAAAAGTGGACAAACAGTTATGGTCATGTGAAGTTTAGAATGAGCTAGCAACTGACCAATGATAAATGATTACTCAATCCAAACTTTCGGTGAATTTCCCACAAAACAAAAGATGAAGCCAGAAGTAACAATTGGCTTATTACACACGAAACATAAGGGTAAACTCCTTCTATTAATTTGACATTTTGAGGAGATACTCACAACTTCTTCTCTTATTTCTTTTTCTTTCTTTTAAATTTCTTTTCTTTTTTTTTTCTAATCATGTTTTTTTTTCTTTTCTTTTCTTCTTTTTTTCTTTTTCTTTTGAACATAACCTCACTTTTTGAACAATTTCGTTCTTCCAAATTCACTTTGACATAAAGGAACAAATCTTCTCAAAAGAGCACCCATACACCATAGTCTAGATATACGGTCAAAAGTGGCAGTTGGTTGTATGTAGTATTATTTGTGCAGCTTGTATGAAGAGGCGGATTTGATGTGTTAATTCAAAGTGAAAAAGGCTCAAATCTTAGTGAATCATGAATGCAATGCTTATAGAACGAAAAGAGAATCATACTTAGGTTTTGACCATGACACACATCACAAGGAGAACTTAAACACACTAGCTGAGACTGGGTATGGATGTACCAGCCTAAGGAGGTTCTACCTTACAATATATGTAACTTGCCAAATGTCAAGATCAAGCGTACTCATCTATAGATTCATTCCATGCCTACTGTGTACAAGACTTCCCCATGTATGCATAATTCAATGAATATTGAATCATTATGGTTTGAAAGCTCTAAGTTTGGGAAATGTAACATGATAGCATAGTAAACAAGCAAGCAAAGCATGAAAAGCATTCAATGATGTTCAGAAATTTTTAAATTTTCTCAAAAATCTTCTCTTTCTTTTATTCAAAATTTGAAAAATGATCAACTAAAATGCAAAATGGGAAAATGCAATCCCTCCCCCAAGCTAAACATCACATTGTCCTCAATGTGAGCATAAAGACAAAATATGCAATGAGATGCTTAATGGGAAAAAGGAAAAATGAAAGAAGAGTGAAGCTTACTAATCAGCGCGGACTACCCCAAGCTAGTCTTTTGGACTTGACAAGGAAGGTCTTTATAGATTCTTCAAAAACTCTTTCATCTGTAAAATAAATCCTAACAACGAAAAGGGAATACAAAAATAAAAATGCAAAAAGAAAAAGAACACGGGTTGCCTCCCGAGAAGCGCAATTTAAAAGTCTTGCTAGACTCCAATTCTTTCTTTGAAATCATCCTTTATCTTTAAGCTCACTATCATCCAAACTCATCATCATAACGTTCTTTACATTCTCCATCCATTCCAAGCTTTTCCGAGAATAGCCCCTTCTAGCACTTTTAGCAGTAGTGCTTTTAGTATGCTCACCTGCAAGAGAATCAACACTAACCTGTGCCTCCACCGGATCCGTCAGTAAGGATCGAGGCATAGAAGAAACAACAGAAGAGTCATCAACATTAAGCACATAACAAGGTTCTTCTAATACGGGACCCTTAACGGTTGAATTTTTACTAAAGGTCACCTTGTCATCTCCTATCTCTAATGTCAACTTCCCATTCTTGACATCAAAAACTGCACCAGTGGTGTGCAAAAAGGGTCTTCCCAAAATGATGGGGATTTGAGAGTCCTCGGCCATGTCAAGTACTAGAAAGTCAACGGGAATGAAAAACTTACCAACTTTGACGGGCACATCTTATAAAACACCCATAGGTTGTTTTAGAGAACGGTCCGCCATTTGCAAAGTAATATTAGTGCATTTCAAAGCACCCATGTTAAGTTTTTCAAACATAGAAAAGGGCATGAAACTTACACTAGCATCTAAGTCGCAAAGGGCCTTATCAATGGTATATGTGCCTATAGTGCAAGGGATAGAATAACTACCAGGGTCCTTAAGTTTTGGTGGAGACTTATTTTGCAAGAGTGCACTACACTCTTCAGTGAAAGCTATGGTCTTAGTCTCATTGAAGGATCTCTTCTTTTTGAGGACTTCCTTCATAAACTTGGAGTAAGAAGGAACTTCGGAAAGCAATTCAATGAAAGGGACTGTTACCTTTAAGTTTTTAACGACGTCAAGGAATTTACCATACTTTGCCTCCTCCTTGTGCTTTGCTAATCTTTCGGGAAATGGGACCTTGATCTCAATAGGAATGTCAGACTCTTTCCTCTTTGACATGGGCACCTTACCTTCAACATTAACAACCACGGGCTCGTCATTAAGCTTACCACTTCTCGAGGAAATGGCATTTACAGTTTCGTGAGGTTGGTAACATTGGGAAGGTAGCTGCCCGTGCTCTTGGTGTGTATTAGAAGAGGTAAATTGGGAAATTTTAGTTTCCAACAATTTGATGGCGGCGTCCTTAGCTTGATCACTCTCTTGAAATTGAGCTATCATGGTGTCTTGCCTTTGAGCTAATTGCAGCATTATGGCTTCAAGTTTACTTACACCATTGTCACTCTGTTGAAATGTAAAGGATTGGAGTTGTTCTAGCTTTTGTGTGAGAAGGGCTACTTGGGCTTGTAAAAGCGTCAAAGTGGGGTCTTCTTGCTTAGATTTCGATGGTATGGAGCGGGAATTTCTATATTGAGAATCGTGAATTGCCATGGATTCAATGGTAGTGTGGGCATTTTCAACATTGATTTGATCAAATCTTCCATTGTTAGCGGAATCCAGGATACGACGGGACTCTATATAACACCCATTATAGAATGTGATGGCAAGGAGCCATGAATCTAACCCATGATGAGGACATTCTCTTTGTAAGTCCTTGTACCTCTCCCAAGCTTCATATAGGCTCTCATCATCCCCTTGTTGGAAACCAGTGATTTGACTTCTCAACAAAGCGGTCTTTTCGGGAGGAAAGTACTTTTGGTAGAAGGCAAGAGCTAAGCTCTCCCAATCGGTGATACCTAAAGTAACCTTATCAAGGTTGTGTATCCACAACTTTGCCTTACCCTTCAAAGAAAATGAGAAGAGCATCTCTCTAATTTGCTCTTGGGTGACTCCATTTTGTCTAATAGTGGAGCAATAGTCACAGAAGTATTGGATGTGAAGGTTGGGATCTTCTGTGGCATTGCCACTAAATTGGCTTCTTTCTATGAGGTTAATGAAGGATGGTTTGATTTCAAAGTTTTTGGCTTCGATTTGGGGTGTAGCAATACCCCTTGGTAATGTTTCAGCGGTGGGTTTGGAATGGTCTGAAAGTCGAACCATTTTGTGAAGATGAAGATGGAGTGTTGGTTGAAATTTGATTGGTTTGTGAATGGATATGTGAAGGGATCTTCTTCTCCTTCAAGAGTAGATAAAATATCCGAGTATTTCTCACGAATATGATCTAAACTAAAAGTATCAGAAGCTTTTGAGATTTCGTTGAATAGCTTTCGTCTCTTACGCAGAGTTCTTTCTAGGTCGGGGTCTAAAAA
This sequence comes from Heliosperma pusillum, assembly GCA_022085475.1. Taxonomy (NCBI): domain Eukaryota; kingdom Viridiplantae; phylum Streptophyta; class Magnoliopsida; order Caryophyllales; family Caryophyllaceae; genus Heliosperma; species Heliosperma pusillum. Next base: position 4,302 of record JAIUZE010073784.1, on the reverse strand, counting down.
GATAGAGGTCACTAGTCTAGAAGATCTGGGCATAAGATTGAAAGCTAAGATGAAAAATCAAGAGTGGTCTAAAGGAATTTGGGTTCCTAAAGACTAGATAAAACTAATTGTGATAAAAATCACAAGAAAAGGGAAAACTAAACCGTGCTCCCCGGCAACGGCGCCAAAATTTGATCGGGCCTGTCGCAAGCCCAATACAAAGATAAATTACCCAGACTAGGCTAATAACAAATTAATCTAATTAGGGAAGTAGGGGTTGATCCTCAGGGAGATGGTGTTTCCTATGGAATGTGAATTGTCTCACAATTGAGTTCTATCTAATGATTATCTGGGTTTTGAGATTTTTGATATCTAAACTAATATAAAGCATAAATAAAAACAAAATAAAACAAAATAAAAATAGTAAAGCAAGTAATGAAAAGCATCTAGGGAAGTAGGTTCACACATGTAGATTGATATATTGATGAAATTGGATTTAGGATATGCAAATAATTCATTGAGCGTTCGTAAGAATGGTGTGTTCATTACAATCATAGATCAGATGGTCTAGCAGGCTTTTAGTGCGATTTACTAGGTCTTAATCTACCATGTCATGCTTTGTCTATTCAATTTCTGTATATCTACCTTGGAAAAGAATTCCATACTAGTCAATGATTTTAGCTAAAAATCGTTAACTATCGTTACAATCCAAACATGCATAGACACAATGTTTTAAAGGCACAATTCCTTTATCCAATTAACATCTTTTAATCAATCTAACATGGCTACCCTACACCCTAGAAAGGATGACTACTCACTCATGATGATATCTATGTCTAAAATAATATTAACAATGAAAACTAGGATAGACATGTTTATTTGGTTTTGACTTTTTATATAGCGATAATAACGACGCTAATTGATAATCTAGGAAATGAAACAACGATTATAACGGTACTAAAATGAATCTAAGACAATATGAAAAGCAAATAACAATCAAGTGGAAACCAGTAAGAACATTAAACAAGGGAGAAAACAGAAATACCTATATGACGACAATGATAACAATAATAGAAAATCCTTGCATATAATAAACGATCCTTGAATTGCAACGCTTGAATCACACAAAGGAGATTACAAGGATGAAATCCTTATTAATCTAAACTAAGGGACAAAAATAAAACTAAGAACTAAAGACTAAAGAAGAAGAAAATGAGAGAAGAGAGACTAGTTCTCCCTTCCTCCTAATCTAAAGAGGAAATGTAAGAAGAGAAGAGAAGAGGATTGTAAGAAAGGTGGATGATATGATATGAGGGCTAGAGCATCTATTTATAGTATTAGGGTTTCGTGGAGAAGAGGTCGGGCATTAAACACATAGGACAAAAGTAGGAAGAAGACGCCGTTTTCTCGAAGCAGCACAAAAACCCGATCGGGTACACACTTCCCCGATCGGGTAAGTGGTCATCCAGGTCCTTTTGACTAACTTTTCATCTTCCTTTGCTTTGACTTGACTTCCAACATCCCCCTTGACCTCTTGAGTCGGGTTTGTTGATAGGGGTTGATGTAAGGCGATGAATTCTTCCGCCTAAATGATTGATCTTCCGACAACTACGAAACTGTCTTTGCTTCTTCTCTCTTTCGAATTAGTGAACCTTCTTGAAATGCCTTTCACTTGGTCAAGCTTGCTTCTTCGAATCGTCGGGTTCTAGGCAAATGCTCGGGAATATAGAAAAAGGGCGTAGAAACGTCACTTTCCCTACAAAACATGTTAGAACTGTAACAACCCGAAAAGTGCCCAATTTTTCTAGTAAAAATAATTACTAACACTTTTCAGCAGACTTAAGTTTTTAAAATAGAATTTATTGTTTCGAGTCGTATTTTGAAATTCCGCGTTCGTATTTGGAATTTCTGAGAGATTTCATGAAAAGACCGTTTTTAGTCATCTTTGACTTTTCTTGACTTTTAAGTCGTCTTTGACTTTTTCTTGACTTTTTAAAAGTAGTCATTGACTTTTCTTGACTTTTAAGTCGTCCTAAACTTTTCTTGACTTTTAAGTCATCTTTGACTTTTCTCGACTTTTCAGTCAACTTTGACTTCCGTTGACTTTTTCCCGACTCGCCGCATAAGTTTGAAGACCGAAATTTTATTTAAAAAAATAATATTTTTGATTTATTTTTATTTAGATTTATTAAGATTTATCATAATTTAATATAATTATTTGGAATTTATTCGGAATTTAAAGAATAACTTTTACGGTTTTAACCGAACGTCATTTAACTATTCCCGACTCATCGTAAATCCCGTAACAAATTCAAAACTCGACTTTGGCATGAGTCACACGCGCGTGTCATCTTTTTCCACTCACCATAAGATATTTTAATTGTTTTGAATAAACTAATAATAATATCTAGATATTTATTAACTTTATCGATCAGTTAACGGAAATTACGCAAATCGTTTACAAAACTGACCCGTCTAGCACAAGACCACACGGCTCATCCACCCTCTAATAGGGCTTGATATTTTCATTATTTTTCATTACATATCATAATATCTTGATATTTAGTTTAATTAACTTTATCGTTAATTATATTTAATCGTTTACCGTAAAATAATTATTAAACGCGAGTCAATTACGTAACAACAAGTTCAAAACCCGACATCCCTTTTTGCCTATAATTACACGGCACAACACCATCATTACTCACAAACCACTTTTCATTTTACAACAAATCAAATTAAGATCAAAACATCACTTTATTTGATCGTTCTTCGTGTTCTTCGTCGTTCATCATTTGTTCTTCATCGTTCTTGAGCAAAACCTTCATAAAATCTTCATTTCTTAATTAAATCCGTCTTAACTTATATTTCTAGACTCTCCTCTTCGCTCCCCATCTTCACGTACGGTTTAATTTTAATTCCGTCAAGATCGTTTTCAACACTTTAATTATGGAAATTCATATTTTAAGTTCTAATAATGTTTTTCTTGTCATTTCTTATAGGGGAAGATTTTGAAGACGAGTTTGGAGACTCGTATATTTTGGGTGAAGATTAGTAGAAGGGTTCTTATTATATATATACTTCTTATTATTTTGGTGCTAATTGTTTGGCTAGCTAAGGTAACAATTCCGATTTACTCGACGAATTAATGTCACATAGCTTTAGTTTTTGTTCATGTTATGGTTATTTATGATTTTAGTTAGTAACATAGCCTTTAGTTTTGTTTCTTTTGATTTTGGTTCATCTTTGTTTATGGTTCATGTTTTTATGATTTAAGGATTTTTATTAGTAATATGATAAGTAGTTGTTTTTATTAGGTTGTATGAATTTACAATAAGTTAGTGTTCTTGGCATATTTTTATGGTTTGTTCATAATCATGAATTTTGTATGGATGGATGTTAAAATGGTTGTTTGATAATTAAAACATGTTGAAATTTATTTGTTGTTTGATGTTGTTTGAACCGTGGAAATAGGCTGGAAAAACCAGCCCAAACCGGACCAAACCAGCCGGTCCAGGCCGGTTCAGACCCGGTCTGGGTTGGTCCATGGTGGGTCCGGGTTTTGGTCTTTGGGTTGTGTCGATGTTTGATTGTTATGTTGTTGTTTTGACGAGTTTTAATTATGTTAAGCATGCGGGAAATAATTAAGAAACGGTTTTTGTAAAAAGTGTAAAATCTGCCAAAACAGCCCAATTAGGCCCGTGGGCCCAGTCAGGCCCATGTTGGGTTCGGCCCAAAAGTCAGCCCGTGGGTCCCACTTTGGGACTTGTGACGGTTTTTGAGTTATCGTCATTTTTATCGAGTTTTGTAATATTTAGCAAGTGGGAAATATTAATAAGTAAAGTATTTAATTAAAAAGGTTTTTCATTAAATTATTATTTCTCACATGTTAGAAATTATAAGACGAGATCGTAGTTTAATTTAATATCCTTTTAGTCAAACGGGTTTTGGGTATGATATCATAATTCACATGTTAGAAGTTAATAAAATAACATGTAATGAATATGTTGACTTTTATGTCTAAGTCTGTGTGGTAAAGACTCTGTTTCTAGCCGGTTTGATCAAACGGGTTTGGTCAAACTAAGATCTAGTCAGCCCCGTTTTGCCTGATGACCCGTCGCGGGACTCGGGTCGGGGATTTGTCTTCAGGTAAGGTTTTATTTTAATGAATGAATGAATGAGCCTTAGTAGTTATGAGGCGATATGATATTTGATTATGATTTATATTAAATTAGTCACATGATAGGATGTTATTCTGTGACTGTTTTAATTATATGGTTGGTGTCGTGTTGACTAAGTACCCATAGAGAATTATGAGTATAT
>JAIUZE010073783.1:0-39731 GCA_022085475.1 Heliosperma pusillum | reverse complement strand
GAGCAAAATCGGGTACCCGATACGGTTTTAATAACCGTATCGGGTACCCGGTTTTTGGAAGGCCAAAAATTAGAACCCGGATCCGACCCGCTTTAACCGGGTACCCGGTTTTCGTATACCCGGTTAAACCGGATACCCGAAAACCGTATACCCGGATCCGGTTTAATTGATATTGCTCAAACCTGGAAATCGAGTCCACAACATTAGAAACGACCAATACATAAGATGCTTATATAATCCACTAGGATCATTATTACAAAACACAATTACTTGCAAAGTCAGTAGGTAAAATAGCAAAATACAAATTTGCAAAATTTCACACAGAAATTTGTCACTGATAAAGTGAGTTGCGTATATTAGAAGTTTCACATAAAATGATTGGTGCTCAAAATTTCACCCATATAGTCAAAATAGAAAACAAAATTTTACATACAACTTTTTTTTGGTTATTTTTAATTAAACCGGGTCAAAACCGTATACCCGGTTTTGCTTTTCCCCGACCCGGACACGGTACGGTTTTTTTAAAAACCGTATCGTATACCCGGAAATTCGTATCGTATACCCGGAAATCCGTGTAATTAAAACCGTATACCGTATTGTATTCGTATATTAAAATCGTATCGTATATTTTTGCTCAGCACAGTACCTACTGTGAGAGATACCATACCAAGCAGCAGAGTAGGCCTCACCGCCAATTTTGCTAAGAGACGTAGCAAAGCACAACAAGGTGTCTAACTGCAGTCATCAACACAGATTGTCCCGATTTACCGTAATCACTCGCAAAATATTACCCGGCTTGAGGGCTCGAAGAACACTGGCCGTGGTAGAATACCAGCAATTGAAGTGATTTCGTAATTTAAATCGCGCCTCTTCTATTTTAGGCTTTTTGGCCGTATGACATTTACTGGCATCACAACTCTACTTCACGCTAACAAGAGAAACCAAAGTTTATCACCATTCAGAATAATATTATCAGTTGGTGTCCACTGCACCATTGTTCGGAAAACGTCTCTGACAGTTCCTCCAGGCAAATAAGAGTTTAAAAAAATCTAACGGGACAAAATCCTAAGAGAAACTAAAATACAAATTAATAAATGAAGTTCTACAATCTTACATTCATACACAGCTGTCTATACCATTTGCAGCATATCTATCTCTATTCTCTACCATGACTCTCCTGAACATAACTTTGTATACCACAGGCATCTCTACATTTCGTCAAAATGAACGTGATATCTATCCTGCTATGAAATGTATCAAGTTCAGAGTATGGCTTAAGAAAAATATGGAAGTATACCCTGAGCAATAGGCATTACAATTTACGCCCATGGGAGATGACCTCCATAAAGAGATGTGCCACAATATTTAAAGAGGCCTTCAATTTCAGGACATCCAGTAGGATAAGGGATGGACCTGTGAAAAGGATCACGCCGCAACTTCTTGTGGTGGAGAGAGCTGACACATCCATAAGGGTCCTTTTCAAATTGAGATCTCACCAATGCTTCACCTTTCCTAGCTCCACTTTGTGAAGTTGCTGATGTCGGAGTTCCCACATAGAAAAAATGGGTTTCAGGAAACCCAATGGCTAACCGGTGGAGTTTCGCAAACCTGTCTTCTTTAAAATCATAACTTACCACCTGCAACAATAATGACAAAAATAAAAAGCTATATAATGAAATTACCCTAGTGTAGAAAGGGCTAGCGGAGTAGCGGACGTGATGGGGTAGGGGAAATAGGACGTAAGCAGCCATTTCTTGTGTTAGCAACACAGTAAGAATATTTAGGGATGACCCTAACGGAAGTTGTGTCGGAAATTGCATCAAAAACTTGCACTGTGCATGTGGTTTCCCTAACGGACGAACTTCTTACGTGTGCTTTTGGATCAACTTTTTAATTAAGGCATATGGTGATTAGGTATTACAGTAACCTATAAAAATATATATCTTCTGACTACTGGTACTGTGTTAGACGATCTAACTTTTGTCACCCGGGACCCACAAGAATCTCCAAATACAAAAGGGAAGATGGGAAGGAAGAAAGAAAGATTAATTAGATAGATTCAGCACATAAGTATCTGAGTTCAAGGAGCTACTGCGAGAAAAACCACGAAAATTGGCTTCTAAGAGCACATATAGTAGTTAAGATTAGTTTGAGTTCTTCCTAGTTAGAGTGACCCAAAGAAATGTAGATTTTCGTAAAATTCAAGAGTTTGTTGCAAGGGTGCCAAACGTGCATCAATTAATTCTCATTTCATTGCTTTGCAACAGCAAGAACATTACCGCAATGCCTTGAGGTCTCCCACAAATTGCGAGTTAAGAGGGAGTCGCATGTACACAGCCTTGGCAACAGAAGGAACGTATTTCCACATAGCCGAAATGAAATTACATCTAAAATTACATCAAGTGACTGCTAATGCATGATAAAAGTAGCTTAGTGAGACATTTTGTTTTATTCATTTACCCTAAACAAACAAAAAAAAGGACAAAAAAGCTCACATTTCATTCCTCATCCCGGCACAGAATAAAACAATGTTGTCAAGTATTACAAATACGACAACATAAAATTACATGAGAGGCCATTCTTTCACATCTGTTGCGATTTACGAATTAGTTCAGGGCTTCAGGCAACCCCCATTGGATTTTTCTTATAACTGGAATAGTCTTTGCCAAAAACCATGACTCCGTATTTCCCTAGCCATTTGCCAATATGATATATGTTGTTTCTCATGAGAGCTGAGAACAGTGAGAAGAATACAAAAGAAGATACCAGGAAAGAAACCCTACTAATTTGTGCCATAAGGGGAGAACTTTCTTCGTAGCCTATTATGACCACTTTTCAACTTTTTGTGTTTATTTACTATTTACTACACCCTCTGTCCCAAAACGATTGATCAGTATTTTCTAATGAAGGCCTACTTTTAGTCTTTAACTCCTTGTTTGGATGCTGAAATTGGAGGGAAAAAGAGGGGAGGGCAATAACATTCTCCCCAAGCGTAAACTAGCCTTGCTATAAACCCTCCATAAGCCTTGGGCACACTATCAACACATGACATACTTAGACAGGTCCAAACATTGAATAGAAGGAACAATTTTGTAAGGGACAATTTAAGCACTCAATGGTATTGCCTCATTGCTACATTTCCTTTTGGCACAATTTGGTAAGGGTAGGAGAGAAATTTCAGATCCAAACATTTCCCAAGCTTAGAAACGAGGCAGTACCATTGAATAGAACACAAATAAAATAGGGCAATCCTAGAGTAAGGATATAATATGAGACTAAAATTAACATTTGTCAGAAGATGGAAAAAACTGTCGCAAGATCATATTTTTAACAAAAACAAAATGGAGATAGGTAGAGATAGACATGAAGATATAAGTGTAACACGCGACGTACCATTTTAATATAGTATATGTAAGAAGAAAATAATTAAGGTTTTCTCATGGGTACCCCTATATTTTTGGGTTTTCTCACATATACCCTGGCTTTTTTAGTCCTCGCTTGTATCCCTATACTTCCCACTTATTCCCAAATGTGGCCTTACTAACCTTTTCCATCAATTAATTCCATTAGTAGCTTCTCTCCCTAATAAACCCTTCGTCATTTATATCAACCCTCATCCCCACTTCAATTCATCTTCTTCCTTCAAACTCTAATTCTGAGACCACCATCTAAACCACCAATTCCAATTGGCTCTGACTGATGTATTTCCTTCTGCGATGCTTGGAAATAACAAACCCTAATGAGTTTGATTAATGAGTGGGTCACTAAGAACAAACTGTGACTACTTAATGGCAAGAAAACAGGGTAAACCCACCACCGACTCCCTCTCGGTCTCCCGTACATCCCAGTTTGTTCTTGTTTAATGGTCAGATTAGTGCAACTTTAAAAACATCCTTGATATTGCTTCTCCTTTAACAGCTTTGTTTGAATGTTTTTATCTTAACTGCTACGGAAAAAGTACATAGAGGTTTAATACTTCTAGTGTGGAACGTCAAACGATGGAGATGTGTGATAACTGACAAGTGGGATAAGGGAAAACCCAGTTCCAATGGAATTAGTACTGGGCATGCTAATAAAGAGGGTTTGGCTGGAATTTTAATTTTAAATGTTGGATCAAAAACAAATTTAGGGAATAATGTGAAGGAAATAGAGCAACCTGGAGTAAGGCTTGGAAATTGGGTTACCTTTCAAGAGGTTTTTTTAATAGGAAATTGTGAGAAATGGGTATACGATTATGGCGGAGATTTGGCTACGGGTGGTTCTAATTAGGATAAATGATTTAGATGGTGGTCTCAATATTGGAGTCTGAAGGAAGAAGATTAATTGAGTGAGGTGAGGGTGATTATAATTAATTTATATGTGATGAAGAAAGTGGTGCTATAATGGAGGGAAGCTAGCTAACGGAATCAACTGACGGAAAAAGATAGGTAATCTCCTAACTACTAAAAGAATAAGTCTATCTACAAATTTTCCCTCCAAAATTACCCTCACTTTAATAAGGAAATAATTGAATGCATTAAAATTACAACTTTTCCATTTTGAGAAGGAAACAAATAAGATTTAAAGTTCAACCAATGAACAACCTTAAAAGGCTAACACTAATTTTGTAGTTTAAAGAAAATAAGAAATTCAATAATATAGGTTTGTTGATTTGTTGATAAAAAAATTATCATAATTAATAAATTATTAGGGTCAAATTATAAGAAGATGAAGCAAAGTTTGAAAAAATCGATAAAGATAAAACAAATTCATAAGTACTTTATTTAAATAATATTTGACCCAGAAACTCTAAGAATTTAACTAAAGGTACCAGTCAATTATATAAATTTTAAAATGTCAACTTTTATCTTTTTTATCATTACATTTCACTAACAATTACTAAACGTCTTTGAACGTTCAACATAACAATGTAACATTGTTTTACTTTAATTGCTCACTAATATATCATCTCTATAAAAACATGCAATTGCATGAAATCTAAATTAGTGATATAACCCCATATTTTTTTAAACAAAATTAACAAAACTGTTTTAGTAAAACCGACAATCTGATACAGACTAAAAAGTGTTGTACCTTCCCTTTTACCTCTAAATAAAAAAACAAAACTAATAGTAAATTTTATGATTAAATTTCTAATATAGTTAATACCAGTAGTATAATTGTTAAATTCTTCAAAATATCTCTTTCTAAAGAAACCGCGCATTCGCGCGGGATCGATACTAGTTTGGGATAAGTGAGAAGTATAGGGTTATAAGTGGGGATTACTTAAAAAAAGGCACAAGTATATGTGAGAAATTCCAAAAACATATGGGTACACATGAGGAAAACCCATTAATTAATTATTATTATACTTCTATAAAACAAGCTACCACAATGTTTTTCACTGATCTTTTAGAGTGGATGTGCTGCTACATATTAGAGCCTCAAACAACTATACTCCCTATAGAGGCCAGAAAGTTTACTTTAATTTTCATCACTCTTTAATATGTATGCTGTATGCACATGTACGTACCAAGGTCTCAGCTTCATTCTCAACCATACAAACATGCACAAAAAGAAATCATAAAATAGATTACGTAAACTAACTCTGAGATAGAAGGTGTTGTTAGTATGTCATAATCTCAACAGCACTCAGGCATAGCTGCCTATCCAATAGTTTAAAAAATGCATCTTAGCTTAACAAGCTGTCCTGGGAGCGCCTAGACTCCAAATATTCATGTACAAGGAGCTTCTTAGAAAACCAATGAAAGTGTAGGTATTCACTTGTCACTTAAAATACAGGTTATTGATGCATAAGAATCAGGATCCATATAAATAGCCAATAGTTTGGTCGGACAAAATATCGCGGTGAGAATCAGTAACAGGGCAAAAGGTTAGTTAACAGTGTATATTTGATATAAGAATACAATATAACTTACAGTTATATTTTGAGGATATGTGCCAGTAAGCTCCCGGAATCGACAGACACTAAATAGAAGGTTTTCAAAACTATCCCTCGCATGCTCTTCAGTAAGTGCTCTCCCTCTCACATTGCCTTCTCCTACAGATAATGATACAATAATAATGACGTTAGTAAGGGTAACTACACAGATCTAAACACAAATGATAGTAACTATTTCCTGCTATAGTTGCACTATTACGTGAAGGCAATATCCATCTGATACATTTGCACGTTCCGGTGAGTGTACAAAGACATATTTTATAACTGTAACTAATCTGAGATTTTGATAATACGTGAGGTGCACAGCACACTGATCTTTAATTGTCAGCCACATACATCCATTGCTTGGGTCAAGCACAGTTAGCCAAAATTGAGCCAAAAAGGCACTCCTTTCAAGAGCTTTTTTACATACAGAGTTACAGATTGACTAGCAATCGGCCCATGTTGCAGTTGTGCAATGTCAAACACGAAGTGGCCTATCCAGGTAATGTTAACAGAGTCTGTCATGACATCAAAATTAGTACAGCAAAGCCTACCAGATTTCTGAACCAGCCAAAGCCACCCCCAGCAAAAGAAATTTGGCATCCAATGTGGAACATTACTATGCCCCAAAATTTATCACCTGTTTTGAACTTTTACGTTGGATGAAATAGACGAAAAAAGTCATTTGAGTATCTGCACTCCCTATATTGTTACACAAATTCTCATTTGTGACGGACCGACCCGTCAAATCCCCCTCACAGAGAGCAAGTGAGGGGGCAAGTGGGGTGCAAATGGAGCCCCCCACTTGCCTTGCCACTTGCTCTTTGTGAGGGGGATTTGACCCGTCGCAAGCTTGCGACGGGTCGCCCCGTCACAAGCAAGACTTATTGATATTGTTGAATAGCATATGACAATTTTTTTCTCATTAGCTTCTACTAGAGTTAACATGTTATCATTACTAGGGTTGGAGTTACCAAGTCTATGATAAGCAGAAAGGTTACACTTAAATCTCTAACACAGCCTAGGAGAGGGAGCCTTTTAGTAAACACAAATATTATTGCCGATTAATGTATTTTGCACTGTTTCAGTCGTATGTTTCAGAACAAACAATGATAGCGTACCACATCAAAAATAACGCTCGTAAAGCAACAAATGTAACTTAAATTTCATTTCTTAGACTTAAACATCATTTAACAATCTTTACCATATACAATTTTCATTTCTATAAGAAAAAATTTTCATTGCTCTGCAGTTTGCTATTTTCACATGGTGTCCATATTTAAGTATGTGTACAAGGTACCCTCAAGGTTTATATTTGTGCACATGTTGAAGAGAGTATCACGCATTAATGGTCGTTCAGTATCATCAACACGGATGTTCCTGAAGCTAATACCATTCACTTGAGCCTTAAAGGGCAGCCCGGTGCACGATGGCGTCCCCACAAGGCGAGGGTCCGGGGCAAGGTCCCACCATAGAGGTGTAATAGGGGCAAGCCTTCCCTTGCTATTTTGGCAAGAGGCCGCTCCAAGGACTTGACCCGTGACCTCTCAGTCACATAGCAACACCTTAACCGGTGCGCCAAGGCTCCCTTTCATTCACTTGAGCCTTCTCATGTAAAATTGATTATCCTGTCCCCTACCATATGGTAGTCTTAACAATTTACTTAGCTCATGTTACATGTGACAAAACAAACAGCTACGAAAGGATTTCAGTCACGACAAGAACAACGACCACCACCATCATAATCCTACATAATGTTGTCAACATAGTTATAACTGCAATTGAAGACAATAACAGTGAAAACAAGCCCTGCTCCGCTATGCTGATATATCAAGATCCATAGAACTCGTCTTCGTCAACTAAACATTATATCCAGTCCCCCACTTAATGCCATCATCATCAAATTATGGTCAGCTACCTTTCTAAACGCCTATGTAGTTGCAGACTTGCAGTTAAGGTGACGACCATATTTCATCTCAAAGAAACATACATTACTCATCCTAGCTTATTTTGGCTAAACTTCAACAATATCAAATGTAGGTACAGATTTTTCCTCTGTAACAGTCTAATCTAATACCTGATGTCATGGAAACTGGGATTGGCTGAGCCCAATCTCTCCATAGGCATTAAAACACACGAGATAGGAAAGAGAGAGGTGTAAGGACAGAGAACAAAAAAGGAGAATTGAGATCAGCCAGGTAGCACCATTAGTTATTCTACCAATTTTTTCCAAACTCATGCAGCTAGTTCTTTGCGTGTTTTAGACTGTACCTAAGCAACCGAAAAGAGTATAAATTGTAAGTAGATCAACTTATTCTATAAGGTGTATCAAACCTGAACCGCGGAACAAGTGATCTAAGGTTTCATAAAGCCACATGAACAACATCATGGTCCCAGATTGTTCCTTTCAAGTCAAGGTATCTTCTATACTGATGTGTGAAAAAGAGATGTGAACGTCAGTCCTAGTATAATGTATGGCAGTAGTACAATTATTTAGGAGATGCTTGTAAGAATAGAAGACAAAATTTCAAAAATGAAGTACATGGACAAACATTTGAATAGTCCAGCCTTACATGATAGAAGTTCAATGCAAAAGTTCAGCCATTACAAAACAATAAGTCATTGAAATTTGAGAACATGCGTGATGGACAAGATAACAACTTATCTCCTGAAAATAATTGAACACATACAGGTAGGTAGCTAGCACTAAATATATTACAAAAAATACAATGAACTGTCTAACAGCAAGGTTTCAGACAACTCTATTGTTCTTGTAACGCAACAGATTCACATCACAACTACGTCAGTAAGTTATTATGATTGATCACTATTGTTATCATTAGCCTTCTAAAGTTAACTCATTTATAAGACTCGAGCATTAACCTCAAAAAATGGGGTAGAACAGCGGCAAGCACAAGCACACCGATTTTTTTTTTAACAAAAAAACATGCCCACAGGTGGCAACTTAAATAGTAAAAAAAGGTGTGAGGCGCACTAAGGCGGTAAGAACCCATGGCAAAGAAGTACGAGGTGAAGGTGCACGCTTTAAACACACACATGGCCAGTGTTTTTGGGGGAGAAAGCTATATTTTCGAAGAAAAAAAAACATTTGTACAAAAGTCTTTTTCGAAAGAGGAAAACATGTACAGAAGTAAAATTAGGGATAATAGCGTAAGAGGTCATAATAAAAGAAGGGATACTACATGGTACCCCTATGTTTTTTTCATTTTCTAAGGTACCCCTTTTTTTTACCCAAATAACTTTGACCGGCCATAATTCTTAGCCACGAATTCCAAAAGCAGCGATTTTCTTTTTCAAACCAAAGATCTCGTTCAAACCGGCCATAATTCGTAAGGACAACCAATTTGGAAAAAAAAATGTCACTCTCTAAACTTGCGGCTAAGAGATTTCGTCTGTCAAGTTTAATCGGTTAACAAATTTTGACCGAACATAACTCTTGCTGACGATAATTTTTTCTTTTCAATCAAAGATCTCGTAAAGACGATCAATTTGGAAAAAAAAATCATTGCTTTCAGAGCTCGTGACCATAAGTTATAGCCCATCAAAGTTATTTTGTGCAAAAAGGAGGGATACACCTTAGAAAAAAAAAAACATAGGGGTACTAGTTGAAAAAAAAAATATGTTAAAATTGTGTAACAGTGCGCTGCACTAGCTGTGACTTGTGCATAAGGTGCACCTACCAAGCACGTTTTTAAAGGCCACGCTTATAATATCAAAAAGGTTGTTCAACTGAGTATGGTAATTAATGTGAAATTGCTATGAACACTAGAAAAAGCTTTAGGAAGTAGCAGCATTTTGATTTTGATTCCTACTCTTTACAGGAAGTGTTGCTGAAATTTTGAACTTCAAGAGTCCCAAGAAAGATGGCAATCATATGGCACTTCAATTTATTTTCGTGATTGAAACTGGATAATCGGATTACCCCTTTAAATCTAAATTTGTTAGTTCTTTCTACTTTTTCATCCATTTTTATCTGGTGCCCCTAACTTCAACGAATGATTGTCACGTCCGTTCTATTTCTCAATTCTCATCATATGTGTGCTCCAACCTCGTATCACCTTTCTCACTCTCTTTAGTTTATCTGTTACTCCACAATAGTCTTATAGCATACCACTACATTTTACCAGATGGAATTCAACAATACCAAGCGATGAACAAGTATGGAATTTTACCCCCTAAATCATAAACAAGGTTTATAGTATACTAGTAGATGAACACAAATAATGAAAAGGAAAAGACAATTACTCACCAAACCAGGCTTTTGACTCAGCAACAAGCCAGTAACTTTGAGCTTCGCTACGAGGACCAGCGTCCTTTCGGGTTTCTCCCCCACTAAACAACAACAAAGCTTCATCATCCTTAGCTGCAACTTCAACCCCCTCCTTTATATGATCCAAAAACGTAGCAGCCTGACCAGGATGCTTTTGATACGACTCCAAAAACCACGAATTCTCACTATCGACTTTACCACAATTACTACTAGTATAAACTGAATGGCCAGCCACCATAACAAGGTTTTTAAGCTTAGGAAATGGATAAGACTCTGGGCGCAAATTGAACTCCCTATAACGACTGGGAGTTTGATAAATGGAAAGAAGTATAAGAATGGTGAGTCCAAATGAGAAACATAAGAGAAAAAACAAAATCGGGTGTAACTTGTAATAGTATTTGAGACCATTACCCACTGATTTAAGCATTCTAGGGGATTTGAGTTCGGAACTCTTAACTCTCCTGAGGTTACGAAAGCCTAAAGATTCGATATCGATCTCGACTCTTGGGTATGCATCGAAAGACTTAGGAGTAGTTGGCCCAAATGAGCGGCCACTCATCATATCATAAGGAACAATCTCATGTAAACTAGAAACCAAAAATCTAGCAAATAACCTATAAATAATTAATTTGAATTTGATCCCTGGCAATGGGGTTTGAGCAAACACCTGATATACATACAACAACAAAAATACAAAATAAAGTAATGAGAATGGAAGGAAGTTATGGAGATGCACAAACGAAGCATAGATAAACAGATGTAATACCTGGGGAATTTCTGGATTAGATCATGATAATTGATCATAATTTAATCAGTATTAAAAGCGAGAGATTGTAGGATCAGGTGTAGAGGGAATGGAGAATCAAGAATTAAGGAGTACTTTTCAACCAAGGGTACCTACGGAACAATTTCATCTCATTTCATTTTTCCATCAAAATGGACATCACTTCTTCAATACAACTGTGTGTTAACACTTAAGCGGAATGAAAAGATTTCCGAATATAGAACAGGTGTTCAATTCACTAATTTACTAATTTTAAACCTGTGCAATTTGGTATAGAATTTCAAATTTGTTGTCTAAAATAATCTTAAAATAAGGGTACATTGATTATTACTCCTTTATATAATCCATTTTTTTTATACTTATTCTCTTATATAAATATATTTGAAATTTAGTCCCACCAAATACATCTCTGTTCAAAAATTGCTCCCATTTTAGGTTTCCGGTAAAAAAAAAAGATAATATTCCGTCAAAATTTGGAAATATGCTCTAATAATTGTATTCTATGACCATTATACCATTTGCTTTGCTAAAAGATCTATTTACTTCCATTACAACCCAAACTTGTTCAATTTCATTCTTAATTCAATTTAGCTCACTCCTCCCTCTCTCTCTATCTCTCTCTCATTCCACTTCTTATCTTTAACAATCCAGCGATTCGATTAAAAGGTATGTTTTATCTTTATTTATATGTCTCCTAATCCCTTAAATTATTCAATTCATTCAAATTTTTTAGCTTATAAACCCAGATTTAGTTAGGGTTTATTGCTGAATTTTGTAGTGCAATGTCAAGCTCCTACTGTAGTTGTGAGAAAACACAAAAGTGTTTTTGTGGCATCCCTATTGCTATAATGAAGTCTTGGACAGATAAAAATCCTGGGAGAAGATTTAAGGCTTGCAAGTTTTACAATCCAAACAATATATTTCGTGGTTGTAAACTCTTTCGATGGTATGGCAAACCACAAACAGAATGGCAGCGAGATACTATAAATGAGCTGAAGTTGGAGAATAAGCATCTCAAGTGTGATTTCCATCATCTTCACCTGGCTCTTCCTCCTCTTCTTTGATTTACGCCTTCCTGGCATTACTCTTTAAGCAGGTGGTAACGGCCAGGAAGTCATGTCTTCTCCCATAGCTTATACCCAGGTAGAGGTAGATTATAGACTAATGGAGATTGTAGAGGTAGATTAATGGTGTGTTTATTTAGGAGAGAGGGAGACAATGAGAATTGTGTTTCATAAGATTAGGTGTTTGTATTTAGTTGAGAGAGAGAGAGAGACTATGAGGTAAATTTGTTTTAGAAAGTGTTTTATCATACATAAGTAAGGTAACATAAGTCAGGGGCATATTCGTCACATTCTCTTTTTTTTTACCGAAAACTTAAAATGGGAGCAATTTTTTATCAGAGATGTATTTGGTGGGAGTAAGTTTCAAATATATTTATATAAGGGAGTAAGTATCGAAAAATGGATTATATAAGGGAGTAATAATCAATTTACCCTTAAAATAATGACCGAGTTTTGCATAAAGCCATATTTAAGAACATCAATTTAAATGATTGACAAATTAGTATATCCACGCGGACAGGCCATTTAGGTGCTGCTTGGCCTAGCTTTAAAAGTATTTTTGTAACTGAAAAAGCAGTAGATAGGCCAAATACTATAACTTATGGAGGTTTAAAACAGTTTTTAAAAAGTCAAAAAATGGTAATTGACCTTCAAAAGTAGAAGTAGCAAATTGCTACTTCTACTTTTCCACTCAAGAGCAAAAATCCTGGATTCCTAGTGCACATTGTTTTTTGCCTACCTTCTTTTTATATGTTGTACTATTGTAAACCCCTTTTTTTTATCATCTCTACTCAATCTTTGCTTCTCTCACATACGCCATGAAAGTACCTGATAATATCAACTCCATATTTATAGAGTTGTAGCTCTTGCCTCATATTTATCGGTGTCACTATGTGTGTAAAATTATAATTTTAAAGGGTATTTATATAGTTTTAATGTAATTGTCGAGTGACTACATAAATTTTTTTTTATACTCCCTCTTATCCAATCCAATGTACCCACTTTCCATTTTTGTACAATCCAATTTAATGTACCCATTTCCTTTTTGGGTAACATTTAGACCATTTTATCCTTACAACTCCCATTTAATTACATACAATGCCATCAAATACACTACTTTTTAACATTAAAATTCAAGGGCAATTTATGACTTTTTACCATTTGTGACACATTTTTCTTAAAACTTGTGCCCGGACCCACGGGTACATTGGATTGGATAGGAGGGTGTATTAGTTATGAAGGGTAATTATATAGTTTCAATATAAAAAAAAAGCCGAATGGAACTAGTTAGGTAAAACGTTTTTTTTACAAAAGTTTGGCCAAACAACTACAACTTTTTCAAAAAGTAGCTTATAAATAAACTCCTTTTAAAAAGGAAAATCTCTTTTGCATAAGCAAAGCCAAACATCACCTTAAACATGTTTAAAACTTAAAATATATTAACAAAGTTAAAATGGGACATGTTATTCCCGTGTAAAATACAAAATTAATGCCAGCACAAGACAAAATGAACACGTGCAAATTGCACGAGATTATTTTACACGTGTTGACGGTTGATTTAGGCCAGTGTATTAAGCTCGTCGTGTAAATTTCACGGAATTGCTAAGGATATTTATAATCAGCTCGTCTCACTTGAATATTGTGCAACAGAAGTTGATCCCTCATCCAGTAAGAGTCCTATAACAGATACTGAGGGTTCAGTACCTCCTAGACACCCACCCCTTACTCAAGATCAAGTCGCTACACAGGCAAGCACAACTATAGCTAGACTAACTAGAGTAGGGTCCATTCTCCACAAAACAACTCAGAACAAGTCCATTCTCAGGCCAGATATCATGAAGCACCTATCCAACCAAGGGCTCAAGCTCCTTTTTCCATCAAGTTAAGGTCCTTGGCAAGATAAAAGTCCAGGACAAGTTTCCCTAATAAATTCTGTAAGACCATCTAAGACAGCCTAGTATATTGAAGGTCATTCTAAGGACTCAGCAGGTACAAGACCAATTAATTTGTCCAAGACTTCTTATTTTTGTGTGATCAACCTTAGCCTAAATAAGAAAGTTGGGAAGATCATAAAGTAGTCCCTCTCAAGCCCGAAGATCAGCAGCAAACAGCCAGACAAAGGCTCCCCAAGGAATTGAGCAACATTACCATGTTCAAAAAAGCAATGTTGAAAGTGTTCTTGTTCCTTTTCTGAAATCTGGGAGAACTAAAACATGTGACTCACACAAGAGGTCTTTGATGGTGTTGAAAGACCTCTCAGCCTTGTTATTCCAGCTGAATTCTCCTTTCTTCATACACTCAGTCAAGGGGGCCATGATGGAACTGAAACCCTTAATGAATCTTCTGTAAAAGGAGGTCAGTCCATGGAAGCTCCTAACTTCAGTTATGGTCTTAGGGACCTGCCACTCTCTAATTGCCTTCACCTTATCATGATCAACAAAAACTCCTTCCTTGGATATAATAAATTCTAGGAATTGAACTTCATTCTGCATAAAGGTACATTTCTCCATTTTGCCATATAATTTATGTTTTCTCAAAACATCAAATAATAATTTCAAATATTGGAGGTGATCTTCAGCTGAAGGACTATACACTAAGATGTCATCAAAATACACAACAATAAATTTCCCCAAATAGGGTCTCAGCACTCCAGTCATCAACCTCATGAAAGTGCTTGGGGCATTACCAGCCATTTATACAAGTCATGCTTATTTTTAAAAGTTTTCTTCCACTCATCCCCAGCCCTTATCCTCACTTGATGGTACCCTTGTCTTAAATCAATTTTTGAAAAGACTTGAGTCCCACTGAGCTCATCCAGAATATCATTCAGTCTTGGTATAAGGAACCTATACTTAAGGGTGATGTTGTTGATGGCCCTGCTCTCAATGCACATCCTCCAGGACCCATCTTTCTTACTTAAGGGTGATTAATAAGGGTAAAGTCGTGTCCCCTAAATAAAAGTAAATATATCTCAATGCTAACTAATAGGCAGCGTTAAGTAGGGTATCAAATCCATATAGAGGCGGTAAAAGTCTATTTGCTAATAACTAAGTCCGTCTTAAAGGGTAACAGTTTCTGGGGTTTTGATGGTTTGATTAGTTATAACTAATTGCAATAAAGTAAAAGAAAAATTCAATAAGATTAAAATATCCAGGGATCAGGTTCTCTAGAATGTTATCCGGGGAAGGAATTTAATCAATTAAAAGGTCAATCTAATTGTCTAAGGTCACAAGATCGGTCGATTCAATTATGCCCTTTAGATCTAAATTTAACATGCGGTCGCTATCATTAACTTATTCTATTCGATTGCGTAGCCTATATTAGTCTTAACCCGGTCGGCGAAAATCCTAATATGCGATACTAGTTAATTAATTCTGGGCAAAATCAATCTACTAGAATTAAAACAACAATCAAAAGACAACCATATGATTTAACTAGCAATTAATCAAGTAATCCCCCTCCTAACATCCTAGTTTTCCTTTAACCCTAGATTAAAGGTTTAGCTACTCATAATATATAAACTAATAACAACAATAAAGGAAGTAAACATGATTAACAATATATGAAAGATGAACGAGTAATAATTAAAGATCTAATGCTAGTTAATTGAATAACAAAGGAAGATTAGTAAATTACCGAACAAGTTGAATTGAAGGGAACGGTGTTCTTGAACTAACCTGAATGGCAATAATAATATTATGAAGTTTTCTAAGAGTTCTAGAGTAATAAAAAGCATAAGAAACAATAAGGGACGAGTTTTCTATTTATATTACACAATAAAGCGACTTAAAGAAAGTTTAGGAAAACTCTTCGTCTTACAAACACTCGATCGAGTATTGGTGCACTCGATTGAGTGTCTGAGTTATTCTCAGCTTTGCGCACTAACTTTCAAATGGCTGTCATTTCTTCGTTACTTATCGGAAGTCGACGTGTGACCTATCATTTGAAAGCTAAGAGAAAGATATTTCGTTTGCAATTTGAATAAGCTTAATAAAAGTTGAAGAACTCAAGATATTCAAGTTTGAAGTTGACACTTGTGGAAGCAACCATTCTTTCTTCTCGCTTCACATTTGTTTGGTCTTTTCAACTAATTTCTTTGACATTCTTTCTTGTTTATTTCTTTTCTCCATGTCAAGCATAAATGATCCAAATGTCGAGTCCACTTCGCTTTGCAACGGGTCCAATGCATCCGAATTGCACCAAATCTACACAATATCAAAATAAAGTGAGAGTATCGACATTCTAACATATAAAGGCATCTAATCATATAAATAATGCACAAAACCATAACAAAAGTGACTAAGAGGAGGCATAAACATGTATATAGTTATGAATCATCAGTGATGTTGTTGAGGGTCTCCTTCACATAGCCCTTCTTTAGCAGCTCACTCACCTAAGCCAGGATTTCTTGAGTTGCCTTAGGATCACTTCTGTAGGAAGGCTTGTTAGGCAACATTTCTCTAGGAATGAGATCAATATGATGCTCTATTCCTCTGAGTAGTGGCAGTCCACTAGGCAGTTATGTAGGAAATACATCCTGATATGACTTCAACACTTCCGGAACTTCAATTGGAAGATCTTATTTTGCAGCAAGACCTTCTTAGTCAGGAGAATGAACGCATGATCATCCTCATTGATCTCTCGAACTATTTCTGCTTCACTTATCATAAGAACCTCGTTGGATATATCGTTGACAAGAGTTATGTTTCCCTTAATTGCAACGTAAAGGAGTCAAGGTTATCTTCTTGCTCCCAAACTTGAAGGTTTACGTGTTATCTCTCCCATGCTGCACAGATGCTCTATCAAATTCCCATGGCCTACCCAACAAGAGGTGGCAGACATCCATAGGTTGAACATCACACAAGGCTTCATCATCATAGCCCTTACTAATAAAGAAAGGCAGAACACATTGCCTTTTAACCCTCACTTCCACTCCCTTGTTCAGCCATCTCGGCTTGTAAGGGTGAGGGGTGTTCCTGTATGGTTAAGGATAGTTTATCCATCAGGGTCTTGGAAGCCACATTAGTAAAACTTTCATCATCATTTATCAAATTACAAACCCTTCCCTTTATGGTACACCCAGTCCTGAATATCTGTTGCCTTTGGTCATCCTCCAAAGGTTAAGTCTGGGTGTGCATAACCCTCCAGGTAACCAGACTCATGCCTGAATCAGGTTCTATCATTTCCTCACTAGGTTCCACTTCAGGTTCCTTCATGTCTTCTTCACGCACAAGGACTTCCTCATCACCCCACTGCACAATCTCCAAGGTACTGAAAGCCCTTTTAGAGGTACAGTCCTTAGCAAAATTCCCAAAGCCTTGGCATTTAAAACATATCTTAAGGGCCACTGTCTTCCTCAGATCTATCTCAGAGGTTTTACCCTTGTCAACCACATGAGGTCTAGCAGGAATCAAAGGTTCCCCTATCCTGACCCTAGTGTAAGGTTTAAATAAAGAGGGTCTAGTCTGGGGTTTGAGAGGAACCCATTTCCCTTTCCCTAACTTCTCAATTCTCAATGACAGGTTAACTGCCTCCTCAAAGGACTACAACTGTTGTAACTTGACCCTGCTAGCTACCATTTCATCAAGACCTTCAAGAAACCTAGCTATCTTCAGCTCAGGCTTCTCAGTGATCTAACATTGAAGTGTGAGTTGTTCAAAGTCCCTCAAGTAGGACTCAACAGACCTATTGTCTTATTTCAGGTGGGTTAGTCTGATAAATATGTCTTGGGTGTAGTCTTCTGACACAAACTTAGCCTTCATTTTCTTTTTAAGTTTATCCCAAGATTTAATAGGGTCCTTATCTTCTCTAAGCCTCCGAACCTTCATGTTCTCATACCACAAGGATGCATATCCTTTTAATTTCTGAAAGTCCTAGACCTCTAATTAGACTCCTCTAATTAGTTCATTAAATTACATTAACTTAATGATTTAGGATCTAGTTATCATGCATGCAAATATAAAAGCATAAAAGAAAAGATAAGACGAAAATATCCTTACATTGGGAATTTTCGTTTCAATATGGGCACAATAAGAACTCCTTCGTATTGTTCTTGAGCATGAAATTAGTGGATGATCCTCCATAAAACAACCTCCAAAGTAGAAGGTCTCCTTCTTGTTGCACCCAAGAATCAACCCAAATGATCTTAACTTATTATTAACTAGATAATAAGTGAAGACATAATGCTACTAATATTGGTATATTACTACACTAGTAATATGTAGATAATATTAGAGTGTATGAGAGTTGTAGAGAGAGTAGAGGTTTTAGAGAGATGTGAGAATAAAACACCAAAATGAAGTAAACCAAAAATGAACAACAATTGCTCTTTTGAAGGCTCTTTGGCCGGCACATATAAGCCCCATGTGGCCTCTAATTTTGATAATTTATTCTCATGCAAATATGTGGAGTGTAAGTAAGGTAGTGCTGATTAGAGTTGTCATGTAATGTCACAATCACCAAGTGAATTGTGAACATAAAATAGAACAATAATCATGCCCTTTGCACATGTACAAACCGGTGCACATATGTCCATTATGGACCATTTTGATTTTTGATATTTGTCCCACAAATACTTATTAATCATATGCTTAATTATCTTGTGTAATTAAGTGTTAATTTGATCATATAACAATTATATGACTCAAATTAATAATCAATATACACTCAACTTTTAAGTGATATTTAACCATTATATCAATATATAATGGGTCCCACAATGTCCAGTTAATTTATTTTACAACTCTTTGTAAATATAATTAACTAATTACCTCTACCTCAAAATATATGCATAACCTCAACTAATTTAATGAATTAACGATTAATCATTAAATTAAATCTTATTTAATCGTATTAAAATAAGACGTAAAACTTATTCAGTCAGTTATCGTATAATTGACTAATAAACTTAAGTGGAATGAGTTCCAACTCAATTTCCAATAAATAACTCTCGTAACTAAACGTACATATCAAATATATGTAATGCACTAATTAAACTGTATCGTATACAAATAATTAGTATTCTATTTGGGTCTCATCCTATAGGTGTGACCTAAAGGGATCAGTTGATTACCGCCGTCATACGACAATAACGTCAAACTCTAGTCAGCCAAGCGTTACCGATTTACGTTAATCAATTGACGTGGAGTATCAAAATATACTAATCATGCCACGTATATTCCTAATGAGATTTATTATATAAGTGCACTATTGTGGAGGACACTTACTCCAACAATCTCCCACTTGTCCGATACAAGTTGTGCGTGTAGCAACACTATTGTGGAGGATTCCTACTCCAACAATATCTCCCACTTGTCTCGACAAGTTTTGTGCTACCAATTCTCTTGTCTCTTTTGTGTCACATCCTCCCACTCATTGCAAGGTGTCTTACAGGTCGTACTTGCAATTAAAATTATAAATAGAGTGGTTTTCTCGATCTGGGAGAGTAACTGTATGACCGGAAAATCTACCAAAGATCTCTTCCGAGCGTGGCCACGCATTTCCAGTTACTACTCCTCGAGTGGCCCGAAGATGTTAATACCCAACGTGGGTGGACAATTCATGTTGACCCATCTTACACTGTATGATGCAGATCACCATGACCCAGAAGATGTCCATCGGCCTCCTTTCACGGCACGACCTAGGACAAAAACCAAAGTCAATCGGAAACTACACCGACTCAGGTAAATGGTCGCCAGTCTAAAGAATCAACTCATAGGAATAAAATAGAAATCCCCGCCACGACCAGGCTTCAAAAATTTTGATAAGGGACTTTATTATGGTCACTGCCCGACAGAGTGTCTCCACAGTCTGCCTATGTAAACGACCAGTCATCTCCATGACACCATAGTGCTGAACCAACCATCGATTGACTTACAATCTAGTCACTTCGAGACGTCACCTCAAATGAGTGACTAGGGACAAAACACTTAGTTCATCCTGTTCACTTGAATTGGGTTCAACTTTCCTTTCAACCAATTCTGATAAACAAAGTATTAAAATTTAGTCAAACTAAATAAGGATTTTTTAAAGAAACTCTAACAATGAATGCGATTATCTAATATGTGGAAAAATTTATACGTTATCAATAATTTCATATCTCATAATCTTTAGCAATTCAGGTGCATATTTCAATCCCATTGAAACGACATGACTATCATGTTCAGCCTGCAAAAGGCATGGCTAATGGATTAGCAATACTTGCATCTTTCCCACCGTTCTGATTGCTATTTCTCTTTGTCTACGTAATCTCATATTACATAAAACTTTCTGAGTACATGTCTAGGTTAGAATCTAGACTTAGGACTCTTGGCCTAAAGGTAGCTCCCACTGTTTTACCAGTATAATGGGATAGGATATACAGCTATAGGAACTATTTCTAGTCCCTCCAATATTGTCGAATCCAAGCTACTTTCATATGCATCATCATATGACGCAATGTACTCCATTTCCGTTGTGAAATCCGCAACGATAAACTGCCTGGAACACTTCCAGCGGATACATGACATTTATATTTGAAAATGTCACTCCTACTTGGAACCTTTCCAACAGTCTTTTATGCTTGGAACTCTTCCAACAGATAAATCTTCTATAAAACACAGCCAGTTCGTGATTTCAAATCACTTTGATCAGTTTGGAAACTGAAGTCTGTGTAAAATCTTACACACAACTCACTATAAACTCCAAACATATGGAACATATCTTTAGTCCTTCGCAAGTACTTAAGGATGTCCTTTATGGCTATCAAGTGACTCTCACTTGGATTTGATTGCAAATGATTCGTCATACTCAAAGCATGTGAAATGTCGGATTGAGTATACATCACAGCGTATATAATTGATCCCGCAGCGGAAGCAAAAGGAATCAATTATTATGTGTTCAACTTTCTTGAACTAGTCAAAGATCTTATCAATATAAGAATTTTGACTCAATGCTAATATCCTTTTAGATTTATCTCCATAAATCCAGATATCTAAAAGATTTATTCTACTTCTCCAAAATCTTCCATCATCTAAAATGATCAATATGTCTCCACATATAAGACTAATGAAAACCATATAACTCCCACTAAACTTCATGTATTCAACATAATTCCTCGAGATGTCGAGAAATATTTTATGACATGATTGACACACTAATTCCAACTCTTTAGTGCTTACTTAAGACATCCTCTTAAGCTTGCAAATTAACTTAGGATAGTTAGGATCTACGAACCCACAGGTGAATATAAAATATACTACCTCTTCTAGAATCGTATTCAAGAAGGTGGTCCTTGAGGTCCAATTGACATCATACTATTATGATATGCTGTAATCGTTAAGTATATTCGAATGCATCAAAGAATTAAGGTCGGTGCAAAACTCTTTGCCTACCAATTTATCTTTGAAAACATTTTAATGTTCATCCATGCAAATTTCGATCTTAAAAATCAATTTACATTGAAGAGGTCGTACTTCTTCAAGTAAAATTTACCAGGTCACTTACCTGACCATCACGCATGGAGTCCATTACGAATCGCATGACTCTAAGCCATAGCAAGAAGTTGGGACTAGAAACAGTCTTTTGTAAGTCACAGATTATAATTTATTACTATTAAGGAGTGATAAAATTCCACCTGACCTTCTAGCTTCCGAAGAAACAACTACTGAACAAGCAATGAGGAAACTTTTTCCGGACCATATGCTCAGTTTGTGGCTCTAGAAACATTTTCTCCCACTCTGTCTCATCAAGAAATAATCGTATTTTTATTGAAAGACAGCATCACGAGTCACAAACGCTTTGTTCTCGTGGTCAATGTAGGATTATTGAGCACTTGTTTCATTCGGATAACTTACAAATTAGGTACGCTACCCACCCATATCGTATATGGAATGAAATCAGACTGTTTTAAATGTGTTTGAATATGGTGGGAAAAGAAATAGCAGACAAAAAGATATTAAGATCCCAAGGTTAGTCAAATGGCTCAGTTTGACTTGACAAAGACAAAACCATATCGTATAAGGTTATGTTTCTCTATTGAACAACGCCTTATCTCATAATGTGTGTTAGAGAAGTTAACTCGTGAAACTATTTCACAATACTTTTGGTGAAAATCAAAGTCAATACTTAGATATTTATAGTTACGATTTCGTCGTAAGTCCTTGATCTAATACTCTTAGTGGTTAACTACTTCTCATTGAAGCTCTTTGAACTTTTCAAAGATTTCTCTTAGCACCTCATTAACTAGAATCAAACATAATATCTACTTAAATCGTCGGTAAATAAAGTGAAGTAATCATTACCATCTCTGGTTGGGTTTGTTATTGGACTACACATATTCTTATATAATGGGGCCAATAACTCACTAGTTCGATTTCCTTTTTTAACAAAAGGGCACGAATCATCTTGCCTTGAATACAAGATTCGCACACACCATAAGATTCAAAATCAAATGGTTTAGGGATACTAGTCGATACTAGCCTTTTATGTGCTACACAATTCAGAATTAAGATTAGATTTGGGTCACCAATTTTGAGCCTTTTTCAATCTATATGACAAGTAATTTCTAGTTTAGGTCAAGAATATAATTACCTTTGATTGGTATGAGGTAACCATGGACCAAGTAAAGGCATAAATAGATACAACGCTTGTTCCATTCACAAAAGTGAAACACTCGTGTCGTACACTATAGTGGATACTATATTATTTATTTAGAGGTCATGAACATAATAACGTTTATTAAAGTATACCTCTAAATCCAAAACTAGATTGATCACATTATAACTTTTATATGTCTCTATAGAAATAAAACTACAATAGTTTTATTTCCCTTGTAGCTCGACATTTAATCATGGTTAGTCGTCGCACGAATCATGATTATATGCATTGAATACATTGATGAAAACCATAATGGGTATCTAATACCCAAAAAATTGCATTTAGCAAAAATAAATGTCGATCATATAGATATTGTGGGTGAAAATAGTACACCCTATTTCTAACTCTTTAGAAAACTTGGGGCATATTCTTTTCTAGTGTCTTACACTGTAAAAAGAATCATCAAAAGTTGGGTTTGACACCTTGCTTGGGTTTTGACTTTACTATTCAAAATAGCCTTGCATTTTTCCCTCGTCTTGTGCCAACATCGTGTCAACCTACTCTTGAACCTCGTCATATTCTTAACAATTAAGAACAAAACATCTTTCCTAGAGCTCCCACTCACTTTCATGAATCTCTACTTAGATATGTAGATTAGAATTATTATGAAGACTATTCTTCATTTCATTCATGGTTTTACCTTCAAAAAGGATAAACCTTTCGTGAAGTGTCTACGGTATTTGGTTATTCACGATTTCAAATAAATCGATTAACCTAGTCATCCCAACTGATTTGGCCTCTTTTGAGGTAAGCCTCGATAAGGAGCATTATGACGTCATACCAAAAATAAGAAATATTTTCTTTGGAGCAAAAAGATTGATGCACCATTGTAATAAGAAGACGTC
The DNA here is from genome assembly GCA_022085475.1 of Heliosperma pusillum. Lineage (NCBI taxonomy): Eukaryota > Viridiplantae > Streptophyta > Magnoliopsida > Caryophyllales > Caryophyllaceae > Heliosperma > Heliosperma pusillum. Next base: position 16,189 of record JAIUZE010073783.1, on the reverse strand, counting down.
ACAAAAATTCAAAACGTTTTTGACTAAAATGTGACTCATTTGTATACTCTTCATAAGAGACATTTGCAATGGTAAAAATGAGGATCAAAAGATAAAATTCATTTTGTCTTTAGCTATGGTGGTTTAAACGGAGATTTAAATTGCTATCAAAAATGATACCGTATAAATTAATGGAAACCCTTTCCACGATTGAACGAATTTACAAGTTCATAGAAGGATAAAATATTTGTCATTTGCGCTCATAAAATAAATCTCAACGGAAAATAAACATTCATTGCTTATATATAATTCACTTGTAAAACAATTTTAACAAGTCACTCATATAATGACCCTCACGAAATTATATAAGTGATTCCAAGACCCATCTTTAGACAAAAAATAGTCATCGTATGCTACCTTTATCTAAAAATGGTAAGTCAATACTTGACTAATTCTACACTTAGAACTCTTGGTTGACGGATTTCAACTAAATCCATCTCCTAGTCCCAAGATAACGCTTATCTCGTTGAGTCCAATCCAATTTTGGCTTGTGATCGTATCACCCTACTTACCCGAGGTAAAAAGGGACTCACGAGCGTGGTTGCCCTAATGAACACGGGGTTCATAGGTGCTTCAATTGGTAAGGCTAAATCTCAATTTTTTAAGTCATGTGAGAGGTCTTGTCAATTTTATTATTAATTCCCTATAAGCGAACTAAGTCGGTGAATTTTGAATAACTTTGAATTGACAATCGAGAAATAAAAATGCATGTTGACGATTTTGGCATGAGCGGGAAAAAATATAAAGCAAGCAAATAATAAATCCTAGTATGGCCACCTAGCTAATCCAATTAACTAGACGATTACAAAATCGGAAACCAACTCCTTGGCCCCTTGCCTCTTCACGGTACATGCTCCAAAAAGGCACCGTCTTTTGGAACACCGACTTCAAGAATCTCCGTATTGGCAATAATTAATTACAAAAAGATACAAATAAAATTCCTATTATACATTTGATCTAGAAATGAAATTAAATTATTACAAACGGCGATGCGAGATCGCAAATAAAATTACAACCGAATCGGTATTCCCTTACATTACGAGTAATACCGATTAAAATAATCTAGGCCATACTAGGTACAACTTGCATTAAAAATTAAATAAATGACATTCATTCATTCCTCAATAACAACATAAATAAAATGCTGTAAAAATCATGCCAAAATCGCCCTTAATACTTATCGTGCTCATACTAGCTCGGTTTTATGGATTTGATCGATTTTTAACCATTAAAAATCAATAATCAACACTTAAATCGTATTTAAGCTTAAAATAATTATCTAAACTGATTTAGAATAAAAAATAGTCTCCACTAATTTTGTTTAAATTTAATTAGTTTGAATTGATCGTATTTGCTAAATATAGAGGTTTAATCATAACATTTATGAAATAAACCCAAAATAAAATATGAAACTCATAAAAATTTGAAACCAAAAATTTTGTACATTCTGGAACATTTCAAGGAACTCTAAAAACCAGAAAAACTTGCCCAAAATTTTTGAATAAATTTTATGAACAAATAACTTAATATTCAACGGTTTTATCAAATAAAAACCATTAAATAAATTAAAAAAGTGAAAAAAATTATAAAAGTTCACCAAAAATCAGATTATAAAATGTACCAAAAATTTTCAAGACCAGAAAAGGACGTTTCAATTTTATGATCATAATAATCTCACTTTATTGACTTTTATCTTATAAAAATCAATAATCATACAAAACTTAATTAATAGTCACGAACATTTACATACAGTATGTACAACATGCATGTGAGATCATATCAAAATTTCATGGCCAGAATCAACATGCAACTATTTTTAGTGAACTTTTAACATAAAACATGCATATTAACATGATTTAAAGGCCATAAATCAAAATAAATAGCAAATCAATCCCTAAAATCACCAAATTTGACCACAACCATTTTGAGGTCAGTAGGTATGCATGCAAATTAAAAATTTCGTGCAAACCAATTTTTAACACAAATTTTCAATTTTACCTAAGTTATCGTATAACTCGATTTTAATGCTTAAAATCAACATGCATGTAACAATTGAGCTCTGATACCACATGAAAGTCCTAGACCTCTTATTATACTCCTATAATTAGTTCATTAAATTACATTAACTTAATGATTTAGGATCTAGTTATCATGCATGCAAATATAAAAGCATAAAAGAAAAGATAAGACGAAAATATCCTTACATTGGGATTTTTCGGTTCAATATGGCCACAATAAGAACTCCTTCTTATTGTTCTTGAGCATGAAATTAGTGGATGATCCTCCATAAAACAACCTCCAAAGTAGAAGGTCTCCTTCTTGTTGCACCCAAGAATCAACCCAAATGATCTGAACTTATTATTAACTAGATAATAAGTGAAGACATAATGCTACTAATATTGGTATATTACTACACTATTAATATGTAGATAATATTAGAGTGTATGAGAGTTGTAGAGAGAGTAGAGGTTTTAGAGAGATGTGGGAATAAAACACCAAAATGAAGTAAACCAAAAATGAACAACAATTGCTCTTTTGAAGGCTCTTTGGCCGGCACATATAAGCCTCATGTGGCCTCTAATTTTGATAATTTATTCTCATGCAAATATGTGGAGTGTAAGTAAGGTAGTGCTGATTAGAGTTGTCATGTAATGTCACAATTACCAAGTGAATTGTGAACATAAAATAGAACAATAATCATGCCCTTTGCACATGTACAAACCGGTTCACATATGTCCATTATGGACCATTTTGATTTTTGATATTTGTCCCACAAATACTTATTAATCATATGCTTAATTATCTTGTGTAATTAAGTGTTAATTTGATCATATAACAATTATATGACTCAAATTAATAATCAATATACACTCAACTTTTAAGTGATATTTAACCATTATATCAATATATAATGGGTCCCACAATGTCCAGTTAATTTATTTTACAACTCTTTGTAAATATAATTAACTAATTACCTCTACCTCAAAATATATGCATAACCTCAACTAATTTAATGAATTAACGATTAATCACTAAATTAAATCTTATTTAATCGTATTAAAATAAGACGTAAAATTTATTCAGTCAGTTATCGTATAATTGACTAATAAACTTAAGTGGAATGAGTTCCCAACTCAATTTCCAATAAATAACTCTCGTAACTAAACGTACATATCAAATATATGTAATGCACTAATTAAACTGTATCGTATACAAATAATTAGTATTCTATTTGGGTCTCATCCTATAGGTGTGACCTAAAGGGATCAGTTGATTACCGCCGTCATACGACAATAACGTCAAACTCTAGTCGGCCAAGCGTTACCGATTTACGTTAATCAACTGACGTGGAGTATCAAAATATACTAATCATGCCACGTATATTCCAAATGAGATTTATTATATAAATGCACTATTGTGGAGGACACTTACTCCAACAATTTCATTATGGCAATTTTAAAAGCTTTTCTGTCAGAGTATCCCTTAAACTCAAACACCCTTTCTATGGTTCTAAGTCAATCTAACAAATCACCATGGTTTAAACTACCATTAAAATCAAGAATTTCTACCTTCAAATCTTTATCCTGGTGCCTGAGATGTCCCTGCTATGATTTGTCTGTGTCTGAGGCTTCCTCTTCCTCCCAAGGTGGTCTCCTTCTTCCTCCAACAGGTGGTGGTGGTGCTCCTCTTCCGCAGCCTCTGCCTCCTCTTCCACAAAGGCAAGCTGACCACCTATGAACTCATTAACATACCTTGTTACTTCTATGACAGTTTCTAGCAAGGCCTTGAATTGTGTTTTCAAGCCATGTTATCCTCTCTTCACCCATTGCTGTTTTTGTATTTTTAAATGTAGTTAGGTAAGATGAACTCACAAACCAAAGCTCTGATAACAAATTGAACTGAAATCACTCAGAAAAGAGAACTTTCAGAGTCTAATTGAAGCTTTGATTAACACTCCCTCACACTGTCACTAAATCACTCAGAAAGCTCAAGAAACCTGCACAAGGCCGGGTAGTACAAATAGAACCTTTTATCTTAGCACACAAAAACAAACATAAATGGGTGTGTTTAAGGCTCAATCACACAAGCAATGGACCTTAGACACAGTGTAGTTAGCTCACAGACAAGTAAACTAAGGACACTAAAAAAGACTCAAGCCTCTGCTAAGGGTTTTGTATTTTGAACAAAGTTCAGGTTTTTAATCATTCATACTCTGAGTTCTTAGGTTTACAATGCAGGCCTTATATAGGCAATTATAACAGATCTCTACCCTTGAAAATAACATCATCTAAGGGCTGAAAGAGCCTTACAAATAGTGATAAATAAAATGCAAAATTCAGCTAATAGTACGAGCTAAGACAGACTGCAAAATGTTCAGAAAAGCAATATTGAAAAGTGTTCTTCTCCCTTTAATGAAATGGTAATGTTGCCCAATTCCTTGGGGAGCCTTTGTCTGGCTGTTCGCTGCTGATCTTGGGGCTTGAGAAGGACTACTATATGATCTTCCCAACTTTCTTATTTAGGCTAAGGTTGATCACACAAAAATAAGAAGTCTTGGCAGATTAATTGGTTTTGTACCTTCTGACTCCTTAGAATGACCTTCCATATACTAGGCTGTTTTAGATGGTCTTCCAAAACTTATTAGGGAAACTTGTCCGAGACTTTTATCTGTCTAAGGACCTTAACTTGATGGAAAAAGAAGCTGGAGACCTTGGTTTGATAGGTGCTTCATGATATTTGGCATGACAATGGACTTGTTCTGAGGTGTTTTCTGGAGAATGGACCCTGCTCTGGTTAGTCTAGCTGGAGTTGTGCTTGCTTGTGTAGGGACTTGATCTTGAGTGAGGGGTGGGAGTCTAGGAGGTAGTGAACCCTCAGTCTTTGTTATAGGACTCTTGATGGATGAGGGATCGACTCCTGTTGCATATTGTGAGAGGGGCACTACCCGTCTTCATCTTGTGACGGATAGTGCCCGTCTTCAATGAAAATTCGTGATTTGTAACATGGGCCCGTTTAAACTTATTTTGGCGTAAATCTTTTATTTTTTTTAGCATCTTTTGACTGAATTTATAATACAAACCTTCATAAAGAAAATCTATCTCCATGTGGAGTATTGGCTCAAACCGATACACCCGTCAATTAATTAACATTGTTTAGTAAGACCATTTTATGATAATACCCATCAATTAATATTAATACTCAAATACAAACTCTTTAAATTATTTAGTTTTAATTTTGATAAGACCGTTACTCCGTTTGTAACATTCATTTGTTGATTTTTTTAAAATTTCTTATGAATAATTTAATGAAAGCCAAAAAATATATTGGGACGGAGAAAATATTTTATAATAATTGCGGATACATTTAAAAATGTTTATCACATTATAAAAGATCATATTATTAAAATAATACTTAAAATTACTATTGGGCTTCTTTATTTGGACTTCTGTCACTAGTATTTGTTATTGTTATTATATTATGTAAACCCTAAAAATCTACCTCATCCTCGCCTTATTGAGCAAACCTCAATGTTCATTTTGCGCCTCTGTACATTTTTTGAATACAAAATCAATTAACTTCTTATTTTTCTTCATAATATAGCACTATCCTCACCACCTTGATTAAACTTGCATTCAACTCGATTATTAAGCTTTGGTCTTATGAGAAATCTCTCATATCAGCATTAATTGAAAACAATAAATAGAAGGCATGATCTCCTTTTTATCTACAACATTTATCGTCGAAACAAAGCACTTTCGAAAATGATCACATGTTTTTTTCATTCTCTATTTCGTAGTATTTGTACTAATTTCACAAAATTTGTTATTAGACTGATATAGTTATTTCGTTTTAAAAAATATTAATCCAACGTCTTAGTATCGATATATTCATTGCATGGATTTTTTTAATGTATTCCCAAGACAAATTTATTGCATAAAATTAGCAGGTTTATCGATTGCATCTCAATTCTTTGATAACTTTTGTGGGCAATAATAGTTACTAGATTGTATGCCCATGCGATGCACGTGTTTACATTAATGTCATTTTCATAAACTTTTGTAACAATTAACTTGAATATAATAAAATATAAATTTTAAGAAAATAATTTTGATATATTGAGTCAACTTCTATTTTTACCATATTTTACCAACCTTGCCAGAACTCAAATTATATTTGACCTATATTATGATCCGTAAAATATTAACATGACTCTGCCGTTCAAATCATTTATTAGCTTTACATATGTTTTGATTGATACATTCAAAAAAAGAAAAAAAAAATGACCCAAGGTACTTAAGAATTAAGCTTTATAAGACAATGTTTAAGAGACTCTCAAGATTTTGGTTGATACATAAGTTCCAAATATGACTCCTACTTGTCATAAGATCATCCCACCTTTGTTACTTGTCTGATATGGAACAATTCTACTAGTTGTAGGTGGTATATTCACCAAACCTACATTATTTTTCAATGCGGGATAAATAAAATACTAAGAGTTACACCAAATATGTGCAAGTAATACGAGATTTTATACTGTAATGATACCATCATTTTTACCACGAATCTTATTTTATTATTTTCATAAGTAATACAAATAGGAGCTCTCTAAACAATATTTGAGAAACTTAAACGATTTTGGCTTGATGTCTAAATTTTAAGGACGACTCCTATTTATAATCACATGATCACCCAACTTATGATATTTTTCGATGTGGGACAATTCTTGTATTTATTCATAGTATATTCACCACATCTACATTATATTTCAAAGTGGGACAAATAACATATTAAGTAGTACACCATTAAAATTATTATTTATGATACTTTCTTAAATTATTATTTATGATACTTTCCTAAATTAATTTTGATGATGTAAATTTCATTAAGGTGGAGATAATAATACAAACTTGTAAGAACTCTATAAGATAATACTTAAGAGATTCAAAATATTTGAGTTGATATCTACGTTCGAAAGACGAAAGATAACTCATTTTTACAATAATTTTTTTTTTTGTGAAATGAAATGTTAAAGTTTTTATATAAAAATTATAATCACCACTTGAATATAATATAGGAAATTTATATTGAAATAATTAAAAGATTTTTCATTTTTTTTATGATACTTTCCTAAATTAATTTTTGATGATGTAAGTTTTACTAATGTGGATATGGTAATACAAACTTGTAAGAGCTCTCTAAAACAATATTTAAGAGACTCATTGGTTTGATATCTAACTTCCAAAGATGCCTCATATTTATAATTACATGATCACTCTACCTTATGATAATTTTCCAATGTGGGACGATTATATTATTTATACGTAATACATTTACCACACTTACAGTCCTACATTATGTTTCTTTATTTATTTTATATTATTTTTTTGTTAAATGAAATGTAATTGTTTTTATATAAAAATTACAAATATCACTTGATTATAATAATATAGAAGATATATATAATAATAACTAAAAGATTCTCCACTTTCTTTTTTATATCTAGATTATTATATATGATGTTTTTTTAATTTAATTTTTGATCGATGTGATAATATACTCTTAAGAACTCTCTAAGACAATACTTAAGAGGCTCAAAAGAAAATTTGGGTTGATACCTAAGTTTTAAGGATGTCTTTTATTTATAATAATAAGATCACCCCACCTTATGACAATTTTTCGATACGAGACCATTCTATGTTTTATAGGTATTATATTCACCATACCTATATTACTTTTTGGTGTAGAACAAATAACGACATACTAAAAATTACACCAAGTATGTATAAACTATATTAGAATCTATACTCTAATGATAGCATTTTACCAGAAATCTAATTATATTATGTTCATTTTTTTTAGAATACCTTTTTGTCTAATGAAAAGTAAAACATTTTATATAAAAATTACAAACGTCCCTTTAATGTAATATATGAAATATATATTAAAATAATTAAAAGATATTTTACATATTTTTTTTATCATATTTTCCTAAATTAATTTTTAATGATGTAAACGTCAATATTGGAGAGATACTAATACAAACTTTTAAGAGGTCTCTAAGACAATATTTAAGAGACTTAAAATATTTTGGGTGGATACATAAGTTCCAATAATTACTCATATTTATAATCAGACGATTACCCTAACTTATGCTAATTTTTCAATGTGGGACAATTCTTCTTTTTATACATAGTATATTCAGCACGCCTACATTATTTTTCAATGTGGGATAAATAACATACTAAGTAGAATATCATCTAAATTATTATTTATCATGATTTTCTAAATTAATTTTTAATACAAACTTGTAAGAGCTCTCTAAGACAATACTTAAGAAACTCAAATTTTTTGGGTGGATACTTAAGTCCAAGGATGATTTCTATTTATGATCATAAGATCACCCTATCTTATGATAATTTTTCGATGTGGGAAAATTCTTCTATTTATACATAGTATATTCATTACACCTACATTATTTTTCAATGTAGGACCATTGTTATTTATGATGATGAAAATTTATGTATATTTATCGAAGATAATAATACTACTTTTAAGAACTTTATAAGATAATTCTTAAGAGATTCAATATATTTTGGGTGGATACATAAGTTCCAAGGATGACTCATATTTATAATCATAGGATCATCCACCTCATGATAATTTTTTGATGTGGGGCAATTAAACTATTTATACATAGTATATTCACCACACTTACACAATGTTTTTCGTCAATGTGGGATAAATAATATACTAATTATTATAATATCTTTTTTTTTGTAAAATAACTATTTCATGACTGTTACTGAATTATTATAATAGTACTTCCTCCACACACCTATTTTCACCCAATTTGCTTTATTGCGGCCTCCTAGACAACACTTTGATCGTATTTTTTTACGTCTATATGTTACTTTTTTTATTCTTGATTTTTTTTTTTCGTGAAAGATGTCATGAAAATAAATGTAAATATTTTTGTTTTATAATCTAATATTTTTTATTTTCCAACTTATTTACGGTCAAAGTTCGGCAACTTTGACCTCCCAAAAGCAAATGGGGTGAAAATATATGTGGAGGGAGTATTAGAATAATAAAAAATAATTGAGTTCCTGCTGCGCCTCTTCGAAGGATGGCAGTTTCTGCTGCGCCCTTTCCCCAGCATGTTTTCTCCGTTTAAAGATAAGTTTGAGTTGTTCTTGAACTCTTCATATTTTCTGCTATAAAAGGAGAGCGCCGTTCTCACTTTTAAGGCACGAGAGTGTTCCACCCTTCTCTTCTCTCTTTGCATTCTAGACCTTGCTCTAAGCTTTTCGACATCTGATCAAGCACGTAAGCTCAGATCCTTCCAGATACCCGTCACGTTTGCAATGACCGACCAATTTGACCACTGCACAATAAATCAATCAATCAATCAATCAATTTTTAGTCCTTTAACAAAGGCACTTTCTGCATACATTCGAGTCGAGCTATCGCTAAAACGTAACTTAGTTAATCTCGTTTCGTCAACATATAAGTTTGAGAGTGTAAATCTCATCTTTTGTATTGTATTTATTTTATTCGTTCAATTAATGTAAGATCCATGTCAGAAATAAATTCAAAACCGATTTCAAAGTAAAACCATTTTTAACAAAATTTTTTTAGTATTCATCAGACATTGAGAAGAAACGCAGAAGAATCTGCGCCTCTTCGAAGAGTCGCCGCACATGCTGCGCCTCTTCCAGAGGCTGCCTGCTCCTGCTCTTCTTCTTCTTCCTCTGGTTTCCACGTCTTTGTTTTCCTTTTCTTATTTTCTCTTTTCTTCGTACATAAATCATATTAATCTTTTATAAATCGTTTTGTTCTTGACTTAGATCCCTAATAATTCAATATTAGCGGGTTTTCGTCTTTGAATCAAATTTGGGGTTTAGAGGTTCGATTTATTCTTATCAAATCTCTGGATTCATTATTGATACAAAATGTTGTAATTAATATGTTAAACCACTTCTACTCGAGTCATAGGTCGATAATCCGTCGTTAATATACAAAACAACATTAACTGCTCGCGATTCTGACTTCACAGCCAGAATTCAACTCAAGAACAGACGCAACAAGCCATGCTCCTCTTCCAGAGAACGCAGCTGTTGCTGCGCCTGTTCTGGGTAGACTTCTGTCCCTGAAATTTTGTTTTCATCTTGACGTAGCTTTAGTTACGTAGTTAATTAACTATTTATTGTATTATCGAACCTAATCTATCTTTAGGTTTTTCAAACCTTTTCCTTTTTCTTCAAACCTCCGCTTTGAGTATATTTCTGACGTAGATCCCGTAATCCTTTGTAATCTCATTTAGTCATTGTAATTGTATGATTTCTTTCTCTTTCGTATATAATTCATTCTAACTCCCAATTTCGGCATAATTGAGTGCTAATTACATGTTCACCGACATAGTCTAATTCACATACTAGGATTAAAATGTTGGATGTTGAATTGCATGTATACAATCAATAACATATAAAATACAAACGATTTCCCGAAACATTAGTAGAGGCCGCAATCGAGGCGGGTGAGATTAGGTGTTCGATGAAAGAACTTCCTAATACGTACCCTCACCCCTTACTCCAGATCTCTGTGAACATCCATGTTCATTGGCATCCACGAGAGTCATTATAGACATAAAATGCTAAGGGTAACGAGAGTTGTTAGTGTTCATATCATTACTTTGTGTCTTGACGTGGCATAAAGTATTCCAACGGTTCCAATATAACATAAAAATTGGTGATGACTCCACAAATGCGTATTTCTACGCTTATCCATCCAAGTGCGCCCCTCCGTGGTTCCCCGTGTACCACAGTTCGGCAAGGATAACCAATCCGTGTATCGCACACGGTGAGATGGAATTTCAATGTCCAGTGCTGCGGTTTGGAATCAATAGGTGGTTTTGCAGGTCAGGGATGGTAACCCGATGCTTCTGAGGGGACCGCTGTAGTGGGCCTCCGGTTTCTTTTCCTTGGATGATTACTTTTTTTGTCTTGTACATTTGATCGACCTATATTGTTACTGACCCCGTATTGTTTTCTAAAACTGTTGTGATTCATTAGAGAATGGTGAGCAGGTAGAGGTGGCAATCGGGTCAATCAGGTCGGTTACGGGTCGGGTTCAGGCAGTTCGGGTCATGTCGGGCTCGGGTTTGGTCGGGTCAAGTTGCTTATTCAGGTCGAGTCGGGTTCAGGTTGGGTCGCTTACGGGTCAGGTTAATCGGGTCAATAACTACAACAGGTCGGTTCAGTTTCGGGCCGGTTGACCAATGAGTCGGGATATATCAGGTCAATATGTTGATCAGGTCGAGACCGGTTTGGTTTCGGGTTACTGATGGGTCGAGTATTTTATATTATCGTCTTAAATTTGAAAATTAATCGGGTCAATGGTCGGGTCGTTATGTTAAAAGATCACTTTTGAACTTATGAATTATAATATTGGATTACAGGAACTCGATACAAAAGATATTTGTAAAATATAAGAGTATAACACTATAAAAGTTAATATAATTTCATTGAACACTTATGTTGCTCGACCTCGATTATATGTATATGACATGAGTGCCTATCCAGTATCGGATTCGCCTATATTATGGACAAACAATAATGTTTTTGGTCTAAATTAATCAGTTGTTTATGTAGTTCATAGTTTTGATTTTTTGAACATTTGACATATGAAGTATGGCAAGGAACTAAATGAATTACCTATGAAATAAATTTTATTTATTATCTTGACGGTGATCCTACTTATTTAATTTTGAATAGGCTCTATTAGAATGGTGTATTTGAGGTTTGGATTTTAAGATCATAATTAATAACCGTGGTCGGATTGTATGGTCATAACTCATAACTCTTTCTTCCCTTTATTGTTTTCAATGGAGCCAAAACTAAACACTATTTTTTCTCACAAAGCGTTAATTTAAAATTTTCTACATATACCACTTGAATATAATTATTAATAAGTTTAACTAGGAATATAGCGTACTAAATTTACAACTGACTATTTATTTTAAGATTACATTTTGTTTTGAAAAATAAAATGAGGGATAATTTTTTATATTAAATTTATTAACAAAAAAAAACAAACTATAAAGGAATTTAGATTCTTAAAAAAGATTATTTGGCTATGAGTCGGGTCGAGTTTAATCGGGTTAAAACGGGTTACATGTCGATTCAGTTCGGTTTGGGTCAGGTTGGGTTTGTGGGTGAATCGGGTTTCGGGTCGGGTCGGGTCGAGTCACAAGTCGGTTCGGGTCATATCATTTCAGGTTCTATCGATTTATCGGTTTATCGGTTAACCTTCGGAACGGTTCGGGTCGGTTTCAGTTCAACAAATTTACAGGTTCTATCAGGTTGGTTTTCGGATAAGTCAGGTCGGTTCTTCGGGTCGGGTCACCTTTCGCTAGCTCTATGAGCAGGTGATCAGCTGGTAATTCGATGAGCTCGCGTTAGGGAAGTTGATGAGAATCGCCATGTCATAGCTTCTGCAGTTATATAGTGTCCTATACATCACATTTATATTTGTTTTACTTTTGATTAGTTTGAATTATTGATTACGACGATGTGTCGTCTGGATTTTGGAATAATGTATCGTTGATTTAAATCATTGATTTAATAAGTATTGTTCTTTGATGGTCAATTAGATATGTACTACCTCGGGCAACCGAGATGGTAGCATCTCGAAGTACTAAGGAGGTCTTGTAAGGCTCTTTGGTATTTGAAGGTGTTACAAAGTGGTATTATAACGACAATTTTGGAACCTAAAATAAATGAACCCAATGAACTTAGGAGTGTCAAACTAAAATGAACATGTGTATGAGTTTTTTGGAGCTACCGCAAAGATTTGGGAGACGTCCTAAAATCGCAAACTTATGTATTGTTGTATGAGTTAAATTATGTACTAAGTTATTGTTCCATATTGCGAATATGTGTAAGGAAGTGTCATCCTGGGGAGTAAGGTTTACGGATTCTATATGTGAATAATGATCCCCATGATTGTATTATTTTGTGAGAAATGTGTGTGGTTATATATTGTTAGGACAGAAAAATGGATGAGCCTTGTGAGAGAGAGAGAGAAAAAAAAAATCGGTGCTATGATATGACATGTGTAATAATGTTGTGTGTTGAGCAATATATAGAGGCGTGTGTGTTTATATGCTCAAATGATAATGTGGGAATGGTAATGTATGAATTGAGGATTGAGAAGAGAGATATGAATGGTAATAAATGGGAATATGAGTAAAATATTAAGGGAAATAAGAATGGATAAGTTGATTAGGGAAATATGCGGTGAGGAGCGATATAGAGGAATATGAGGTAAGCATGATCTTGAGGTATGCTAAGGATGGATAATAATATATGATGAGTATCATCGTTTGGTTGAGCTTATTAGTAGCGAATTAGAAAGAATAGTAGGTTAAGGGAAAGTGTTATTGTGTATCATTAGAAGATTGTAACGACGTGTTATTGATTTTGGAATCTTGAGGTAATAAGAAAGTAGTTGCGTTATTGAGGGACTAGATAGTGAGAGTGAATCTTTGGGATAATGAGTAATTGTAATTGGTGTGAATTGGAAGAAGTATAATTAGCGAATTGGTAAAACAAAGGAGTAATTGAGGCTATAGAATAACGTAAATGGAATGATATTTATGAATTCATGAAATGATTTGTAATGTGAATCATGAGTTGGAAAGAGACAAGTGAAAGAGGAATATGAGAGATGCATGCTCCCCAATTAGACCTGGCAAAAGCAACCTGACCCGATTGACCCGACCCGAATGACCCGACCCGTGACCCGAAATTGACCCGAACTGTGACAACCCTCGCGAATGCGGAAATATAAAACAAACAAGCATGTGAATTATATTGCGGAAATAGGTAGTTTTAAAAACTTTTATACATGCAAGTTAAATAAAACGAGGAGTGTCAAAATGTTACAACTAAGTACGGAAATACAACAAAGAGACGGGGTCTCTTAAATGTTAGCAAATAACAAGTGTTTAGCAAAACTAGCTAAAATCGTCTAGAGGTGAAACTTCCAGTGACAACGCCCGCTAGCTCACACCCGAACCCCAAAATATCATAGCCAAAAAGCCATCCATGCAAGCAACCTGTTCATTCATGAAAAACATGAACGCCACAGTCAGTGGGGAGTAACTCCGGGTTCTCCCAGCCATATCACATCAAACGTACATAAAAGGAAATACAAAAGTAGAAGCATGCATATATAGATATACATGTGAGATACGATAAGGATATACATGTGAGATACAATAAGGATAAATAGGCAATTTGATAAATAATGATAAGAGCATATGGAATACAAATCCGAATCCATCATGTAATTCAAAGACTCGGGGAAGACACTCTTAGGCAACCGAATACGCTCACTAGGGCTTGCATCTCACCGTTAGCGGTATAAGTTTGATAAGATTGAGACTCGACAAACAAACCATGCCAAGTCATGCGATGATCACAAAGAATCCAACATATTATCATCCATTCACGAACCCATACATTGACGGTGCCTAATCATGCAATGACCATGAATAATATCATGAAATCACGCAATCAAAGACGACGGTGCCCAATCATGCAATGACCATGAATAATATCATGAAATCACGCATTCAAAGACGACGACACGACGACATCTCTCACGGTAAATGAAACGCACTAGCATCGTGTACAAGGCAAGTATGATTATGGGCATCCACGGGAGTAAAACCTTCCCTGAACGCATACACGATTCAATCCATTTCGTATATGTAGACTAATTTCCTCCTGGTAGGACGACGATAATAATACGGTTCCTAATCTAAACCTGGCCAGATTCTCGGAATCACATTTCCGATTCGACATGCGATGACGTTTCGCATCCAAGACTCGGTCTTACAAAGAAAACGCCGAGTACCCCAAATTCGGTAGATCAATTCACGAAAGAGGCGGAAAACGAGCTCAAGCCTCATAACATGCGGTACGCTACATGCAAATAACACCACCTCGCAAGTACACAACATTTGACGGCCGGGTCGATCAACGCATAGCGTTCAACTCCCAACAACGTCGTCGTATGCCCACTACACATGCAATTAAGCAGTAGGATACCTCTCCGTTCCGACATTCCAGCCTTACGAACGGGAAGGTAGCCAAGGAAATGAGAGTACAAAGCACAAGACAAATTAGTGCTCAAACCGTATCATTTGTAAAAACCGACTCAAAGTGGGGACATAGCAAAAACCGTCACAAAACATGTGATACAAGCAAATCAAATATCATGTATCCAAAACATGAATATTATAAGACACTACGTAAAATTATACGATAAACGGATCATGCGAACTATTGTAAGTTACGAGTTTTAGAAATTATAGGAAATGCATACAGCCGTGTTCCAGGCCGGTCAGGGGACCGGCGGCCGGTGGGCCGGCTCAGAGCACAAGGCAAAAACCAAAATCATAGAAAAACAGGGGAATGTAGTCTAGGCCGGTCGATGGACCGGCGGCCGGTGGGCCGGCTCAGAGCACATATACAAAAATTCCCAAAAACTTCAATATTGCTACTGATGTGTTCCAAGCCGGTTGGCAGACCGGCGGCCGGTCGACCGGCAGGGAACACTAGTTCACCCGAGAGCCCCTTTCACTTAACCAATTCATTTCAATTCTCAAATATACTTCTAATAATCATCAATAATCAATATACATCATCAACATTCATCATATAACAACATCCACTAATCATAACATGATTCCTAAGCTTCTAATCGTATTCTAAATACGATTTCTAGCATATAAAGCATGTAAAACACGTAAATAATATCGAGTAACCCTTCACCGTTACCTTTACGCGTCTTTACTAATCGTCAAGCTCCTCTTCAATAAGGTAATAGTCTTTGTCGGGATCTTGGAGGTCACCACCTACAAATAGATCGTAAAAGATGAATAAAATTCATCTTGAGAAAGACGGAAAGTTTGAAAAGCGAGAAAGACGATACTTTTAATATGAATACGGATAGAGGAAGGCAAGGGAAGAAGGATGAGACGAACTTACGTGAATTCTAGCAAGTAACGAAAGAGTTACGATGATTCAAAGATTGAAATCAAAGAGGGAGGCAAAGTTTTGGTTGCTTAAGGAAGAAGAAA
>JAIUZE010073782.1:0-18351 GCA_022085475.1 Heliosperma pusillum | reverse complement strand
AGAAAGCAGTGTGAAAAGTCTAAGCACAAGCCCGAAGAAGATCTCCAAAATGTTTGGATCGTCTCTCAGTTTGACCATCAGTAGCGGCATGAAATGCTGTGCTCATCAACAATTTACTACCCATGGCTTCTTGCAAAGCCGTCCAGAATCGGGAACCAAATCTCGGATCACGATCTGAGACTATATCTTTAGGCACTCCATGATAACGCACTATCTCATCCACATAGGCACGGGCTAAGACATCTATCCTCCAAGTTTCATTGATAGGCACGAATCTGGCACATTTGGTTAGACGGTCTACAATAACCCAGATGGCATTCTTTCCACTAGAAGTCCTAGGTAAAGCCATCACGAAGTCCATAGAAATAGACTCCCATTTCCACAGAGGAATTTCCAAAGGTTGTAACAAACCTCCGGGTCTTTGATGTTCAATCTTCACCTTCTGACAAGTAAGACATTTACTAACATACTCCTTTACTTCAATCTTCATCCTAGGCCACAAAAACTGTGGTCTCAAATCTTTATACATTTTGTCACCGCCAGGATGAATAGAATAAGGAGAAAGGTGAGCTTCATCAAGTATTCTCTTTCTCAACTCGGCACTTCTCGGAACATACATTCTACCATGGTAACGAAGGTAGCCATCATTATCCACCACACAATCATTAGCTTGCCCAAGTAGTATTTTTGATCGAATGGCGATAAAAGTAGCATCCTCCGGTAAACAAGTACGAATCTCTCGATAAAAATCAGGTTCCGCTGTCAAAGCACCAAGATAATCAAATCCTTTCCCAACAAACTGTATCTGAAGCTTCTGAAATTCTGTTACTAGTTCATCGGGTAAAGTACCAAGAGCATTTAATGAATGACTAGTCTTTCTACTCAAAGCATCTGCCACAACATTTGCTTTTCCCTCGTGATAAATCAACTCAGCATCATAATCATTCACCAACTCTAACCATCTTCTCTGCCTCATGTTCAACTCTTTCTGAGTAAAAATGCACCTCAAGCTCTTATGATCGGTGTAGATTCGACAATGAACTCCAATAAGATAATGTCTCCAAGTTTTCAATGCATGTACCACAGCTGCTAACTCAAGATCATGAGTCGGGTAGTTCACTTCATGAACCCTGAGTTGTCGAGAAGCATAAGCAATGACTTTTCTATTCTGCATCAAGACACATCCCAAACCATGCTTTGAAGCATCACAATATACATCATAATCAGCTTCATCATCTGGTAAAGTTAAAACCGGTGCGGTAGTCAATCTCTTCTTTAATTCCAAGAAGGCAATTTCACATTCATCGGTCCAGATATACTTTGCTTCCTTCTTTAGCAATTGAGTCATCGGTCTTGCTAATTTGAGAAATCTTTCACAAACCGACGATAATAACCCGCTAAACCAAGGAAACTCCGAATCTCGGACACATTTTTCGGACTCTTCCATTCCACCACGGCCTCAATTTTAGCTGGATCGACCATAACACCGTCTTTTGAAATGACATGACCAAGGAAAGATACCTCGGGCAACCAGAATTCACATTTGGAGAACTTAACATACCACTTTTGGCGTCGAAGAACACCCAAAATGGTTCGAAGGTGATCAGCATGTTCTTCCTTAGATTTCGAAAAGATCAAAATGTCATCAATGAATACCACTACACATTTATCAAGATACTCCCTGAAGGTACGATTCATCTGATCCATGAATATTGCTGGAGCGTTAGTCAAACCGAATGGCATCACATTGAATTCGAAATGACCATACCTCGAGCTAAAAGCAGTCTTGGGCATATCTGCTTCCCGAACGGGAATTTGATGATAACCCGATCTAAGATCAATTTTTGAAAAAGTAGAAGCACCCCGTAACTGGTCAAAGAGATCATTAATACGAGGAAGGGATATTTGTTTTTGATTGTGACACGGTTCAACTCACGATAATCAATGCACATTCGCATAGAACCGTCTTTCTTTTTGACAAATAGTACGGGCGCACCCCAAGGAGAAGCACTAGGCCTAATGAAGCCTTTCTCAATTAAGTCATCAAGTTGGATTCTCAACTCTTTCAACTCGGAAGGCGCCATACGATAAGGAGCTTTGGCAATTGGTCCAGTTCCAGGAACTAGATCAATGGAAAATTCAACATCTCTTTCGGGAGGAATCCCGGGTAATTCATCGGGAAATACATCTGGATATTCACAAACAATAGGAACATCCTTCAAAGAAGGAATAGAAGAATCAGAAGTAGTCACTACACATAGAAATGCTTGATGACCCTTCTTCAAAACATTCATCATTTTCATAGCTGAGATTAACTTCACACTTGTTTGCTTTCTAACTCCTTGATAAGAAACACGAGTACCCAAAGGACTTTTAAGAATAATCTTCTGGTCACGGCACTCAAATCGAGCATGATAAGTAGATAACCAATCCATACCCAAAATGATATCAAACTCTTCAAGAGGAAACCGTAGAAGATTAGCCGGAAAAATAGATCCATTTATGGATATTGGAATGTCCGAATGAAGATAAGAACATGAAAATACATCTCCGGACGGTAAAGATATAGGAGTAGTTTCTCCAATTGAAGCTTTGAGCGGTAATTTATCGGATAGTCTCATTGAAATAAAAGATAAAGAAGCTCCCGTATAAAATAAAATTAAACATGGAAATTCATAAATTGAGAAAATACCCGTCACAATGTCTGGCTGAGCATCAGCCTCAGCACGACTCATAATAAAAATTCGACCCTTAGGTCACCCAGAAATAACCGGTGTAGAAACCGTACTCTTCCTCTCAGGACATACATTAGCCTTATGCCCTGGTTTCTGACAAATAAAGCACACAAATGGCTTGTTGAAGCAACCAACACCAGGATGAATAGGCATCTTGCATGTAAAGCAGATACGACCTTTAAGGTCGTTGTTGTTGCTCGGAACAAATGGACGGTTTCTCTGATTTGCCGATCCACTCTGAAAGTTTCTCCTCTTGTTTGGAAAAGAGGGAGAAAAGGAAGGTCGGGAAACAGGATATAGTGGTCTCTTGCCATAAGAATTAGGAGCCACATACGAGGAACGAGCCTCGTCAGCAATCTCCCGAATAGAACTCTCCGCCCAAATGGCATCATTGTAGATCGAGACAAAAAAAGTAGAACCCCTACTGATCTTCCCCTTTATCTGAGGAGAAAGTTTTCCCAGATAAAAGAAGGCTTTGTCTTCCTCTACTCTAATAAGTCGAGTGGCATAATGAGCCAACTCATTGAACCTGGTTGTGAACTCTTGAACCGAAAGAACTCCTTGTTTGAAGTCCATGAATTCTTTCAGCTTCTGTTGCCTTAGTTCATCGGGGTAGAACCTCGTCTCCAAGAGCTCTCGGAAACGAGTCCACCCAAAATTAGGCTCCAACTTCGAAGTAGGGCCCGTAAGTGACCACCACTGATCGGCTTCCTTCACTAAAAAGTGGGAAGCAAGGCGGACTTTATCCTCTTCAAGGACATCATAAAGAGAAAAACTCTTCTCCATTTCTCGTAACCACTCAGAAAGCTTGACGGGATCCACTTCGCCATCATAGGTTTTTGCTTGGCTCCTAGATAGCTGTGAAGCAACCCACGTATAACTCCCGTGTCTCTCACGGTCGGGAATAACATTAGGAATCGGATTTGCCTGTTGGTTTTGCTGATTTTGCTGGTTTTGGATAATAACGGTAAGAGCTGCTAAGATCGTGTTGTCAATTCTCGGAGGCATCTTGCAAAAGAAAAACACAGATTAGTACTTATCATTTAGCAAGCACAAAGAGACTACAACATAATCCTAATCTACCCATTCTACCATTCTATCTCACAAGTTTATTATTTATTAAAGTCAAGTTATTTATGCAAGGGTACACAAACGTGCGTCGGGAACAAAATAGCTCTGATACCAACTGTGACACCCTCAAATTTGCGGAAAGAAAAAAATAATTTAAACTAGATAAAAGATGAAAATACAATACAAAGGTGTCATAAAATAAAAAGGGTCATACAAAAGGAAAATAATATTATACATAAAAAATTATACAAGACGGGAGACATATCTCCCGTATAAATACGGAAATAAAAGAGTGTATAATAATATACAATCTAAGAACCGAATATAGGTCCAAGGTAAGTACTTCGCTCGCTAGCTCGTCAATGTACCCAAAGTATGCATCACCACCTGTTCGACCGCATTAAGTATAAACACGGAAGCCACAGTCAGTGGGGAGTAACTCCGAGTTCTCCCAGCCACGAAATGTCGAGTTTAATAAAACATGAATAACATAAAAGAGAAGTATATGGAAAATACAACACTTTAACATATCCGATATGCTTTTCATGTTATGAATACAATTAACTAACATATAACCTATCATATGAAAGCTATCATGTGAATCTGATAATAATCTATAACACGAGGTAGGGAAGCTGGTATGCTGGCTCAGCGGTTACATTTAAAACATGGCCCTGATACACTCAAACCCTAATCAACACGTAATCATGTGAATCAGTTAACAACCGGTAATCCAAACTCTATCAACATTAGCCGGCTTGCATCTCACCTTCTAAGATTCATAGAATCATCAAACAAGAAAGACCAATACTTCTATAAACAGGCATAAGTTCTTAGCACGGCCGATAGTCGACTTCTGTAACTCGAGGCTATACCACAAGGTAGGAAAACATCCTAGTCCTAGACTGATCAGACCTAGCGACAACAGCTATTCCATTCCCCGTCCCATGACATAACCGTACATGAGAAACTATACTAGGCGACCCCCTAAGCAGAGATGGCTAGTACTTAAGCTGGCTCCATTCCCAAAGTGGAACTATTAGGCAGCCATGCCCCGACTTGGATATAACCCCACCAAGCCGGGACACAAAAGCTATCGACGGTGAACATATACTCGTTAAAGACAGTACTTGCCTATCTATGTCATGGTCCAAGATACTCATTTAGAATTAGAATGGTCCAGACGCCATATACTCATAATTCTCCATGGGTACTTAGTCAACACAACATCTATCATATAATCAAACCGTCACGGAAACAATTTCCTACCATGTGACTAATTGCATATAAATCATATTCAAATAACATATCGCCTCATATCTACTAAGGCTAATTCATTAATTAAATACAACCTTACTTGAAGACAAATCCCCGACCCGAGTCCCGCGACGGGTCATCAGTCAAAACGGGGCTGACTAGATCTTAGTTTGACCAAACCCGTTTGGTCAAACCGGCTAGAAACAGAGTCTTTACCACATAGACTTGAACATAAAAATCATCATATTCATTACATGTTATTTTATTAAAACTTCTAACATGTGAATTATTAAATCTTATTAAAAACCCGCTTGACTCAAAGGATATCAAATTAAACTATAAACTCGTATTATAATTTCTAACATGTGAGATATTACAATATTATGAAAAAACCGTTTTAATTAAATATTTTACTTATTAACATTTCCCACTTGCTAAATATTACAAAACACGATAAAATAACAATAACTCAAAAACCGTCACAAGTCCATGGAAGGGACCCACGGACTGTTTTGGGCCGAAAATAAACCGGCCCAATTTGGGCTGTTTTGGTTCAACATTTTTAAAACCGTTTCTTAATATTTCCCGCATGCTTAACATATTTAAAACCCGTCAAAACAACAACAAAAAAATCAAACATCGACACAACTCCCAAGCCAACTCACGGACCCACCATGGACCAACCCAGACCGGCCTGGACCGGGCCTGAACCGGCCTGAACCGGCCTGGTTTGGGCTGGTTTACACGGCCCCTTACACGGTATTAACAACAAACAACACCAAATTAATTCCAACATGTTTTAATTATCAAACAACCATTTTAACAACCATCCATACAAAAATCATGATTTTGAACAAATCATAAAAATATGTCAAGAACACTAACATATTAAAAATTCCATACAACACAAAAATCATACTACTTATCATGTTACTACTAAAAATCCATAAATCATCATAACATGAACAAAAACAAAAGATGAACCAAAACAAAAGAAACAAAAGCTATGTAACATTAAATCGTCGAGTAACCCGGAATCGTTACCTTAGCTAGCAAGATCAATTAGCACCAAAATAAGAAGTATAAAATAAGAAAACCCGTCTACTAATCTTCACCCAAAATATACGAGTCTCCAAACTCGTCTTCAAAATCTCCCCCTATAAGAAATGACAAGAAAAACATTATTAGAATTTAAACTTGATTTTCCATAATTAAATGTTGAAAACGATTTTGTCGGATTTGAAATTAAACCGTACTTGAAGATGGAGAGCGAAGAGGAGATTATAGAAATATAAGTTAGGACGGATTTAATTAAGAAATGAAGGTTTTATGATGATTTTGCTCAAGAACGACGAAGAACGAATGAAGAACGACGAAGAACGATGAAGAACGATTAAAGAAAGTGTTAATTAGATCTTAATTTGATTTATTGTAAAATGAAAAGTTGTTAGTGAGTAATGATGGAGTGTGAGCCGTGTACATATAGAAGAAATAATGAGTCGGGTTTTGAAATTGTTGTTACGGAATTGACTCGGGTTTTATTATTATAATAAGATAATTAATTAGATATTAAATTAATTAAATCAAATATCTAGATATTATGTTATATTAATGAAAAGAAATGAAAATATCTAGTCCTATTAGAGAGGAGAGGAGCCGTGAGAAATGAGAGGAATCGGATCTGTTTTTCGAGCGATTTGCGTAATTTCAGTTGACGGATCGATAAAGTTACAAATATCTTAGATATTTGTATTAGTTTAATCGAAACAATTAAAAGATCTAATTATGAGTGGAAAAAGATGACATGGGCGTGTGACTCATGCCGAAGTCGGGTTTCGGGTTTGTTTCGGGATTTTAGATGACTCGGGAATAGTTAAATGACGTTCGGGTTAAAACCGTAAAAGTTATTCTTTAATTCCAAATAAATTCAAAATAATTATATTAAATTTTCATAAATCCCAATAAATCTTAATAAAAATAAATTAAAAATATTATTTTTTTAAATAAAATTTCGGTCTTCAAATTAAAAGGCGAGTCGGAAAAAGTCAACAAAAGTCAAAGTTGACTTAAAAACGGGATTCTCATGGAATCTCTCAAAAATTCCAAATACGAACTCGGAATTTCAAAATACGACTCGAAACAAAAATTTCTATTTTTAAAACCTTAAGTTTGCTGAAAAGTATCCTTAAGATATTTTACTAGAAAAATAGGGTACTTTTCGGGTTGTTACATTATTCGAGCATGACCATGCATTTCAGTTACTACTCCTCGAGTGGCCCTGAGAAATAACAAAACCTGATAAAGGTTGGATATTTTCTTCAACTCGAATCCTGCAGATACAAGCACAGTATGAAATGACCCAGTAAAAATCTGTTTAGCCTCCTGTTACGGTCGACCATGAGAAAGAAACAAAGTCACCCAAAAACTGCCTTAATCTCAAGAGACAGTCGATAGTCAAAAGAATCGACTCTAGGAACACTATGGACGTCCAATCCACGACCTGGCACTGAATGTTTTTACACATTTAGGACTCCATAACATTGTCACGATGTCCTACGAGGTATCTTTATAACTCGTATCTGTGATCGATCAGTCAACCGTTTGACTTATGGCTCGTTGAACCCACCATCAGTCAACTTCACAATATAATTGCCAGAGTTATCAGCTCATATGGGCGATTACGGTCACAAACAAATATAATGTAATTTAGTTCACTTTGTGGCGTTCAATGTTGTCGTACAATCCACATGAAAAATAAAATATGAAACAATACGATGATGTTATGAATAGTATATGAAAAAGATACATTTATCTAATCTATATAAACAACTACTACAACTCAGGAACACGTTTAATTCCCATGGAAATAATGTGCCCTTCATGCTTATCATATTTTAACGGTTTAGTGAGAGGGTCCGCGATGTTGTCATCCGAAGCAATCTTGTCTATCACTATCTCCTTTTGCTCCACGTAATCTCGGATCATGTGAGCCTTCCGAAGTACATGTCTAGACTTGTTGCTAGACTTAGGCTCCTTAGCTTGGAAGATGGCACCTCTATTATCACAATAGATGGTGATTGGATCATTCGAACTAGGAACTACGCTTAGTCTTTGTAAGAACTGACGCATCCAAATAGCTTCCTTTGCAGCTTCCGAAGCGGCATAGTAATCGGACTCAGTTGTAGAATCTGCTATAACACTCTGTTTGGAACTTTTCCAACTGACCGCAGCGCCATTAAGAGTAAAGACGAATCCAGACTGAGATTTCGAGTCATCTCGATCCGTTTGGAAGCTAGCATCCGCGTAACCGATTGCGCATAGCTTAGTATCTCCTCCATAAGTCAATACCCAATCCTTAGTCCTTCGTAAGTACTTAAGGATGTTTTTAACAGCCATCCAGTGTGTTTCACCTGGATTGCCTTGGTACCGACTCGTCATACTCAATGCATATGCCACGTCTGGACGTGTGCATATCATGGAATACATGATCGATCCTATGGCTGATGCATAAGGAACACGACTCATGCGCTCGACCTCTTCCGATGTTTTGGGTGCCTGAGCTTTACTCAAATGCATCCCAGAAATCATTGGAAGGTACCCCTTCTTGGAGTTGGTCATGCTGAACCTTTCAAGAATCTTATTTATATAAGACTCCTGACTGAGTGATAACATCCGTCGTGATCTATCTCTATAGATATGGATCCCCAATATGCATTGTGCCTCACCCAGATCTTTCATCTGGAAATGGTTCTTTAACCATACTTTTACCGAAGATAAGAGAGGAATGTCATTCCCAATCAAGAGTATGTCATCGACATACAATATCAAGAAGACAATCTTACTCCCACTCGACTTGACATATAAGCATGGTTCCTCGACCGATCGAGTGAAACCATTCTCTTTTATCACCTGGTCGAAACGATGATTCCAACTCCGAGATGCTTGCTTAAGTCCATAAATGGAACGCTTAAGCCTGCAAACTTTCTTAGGATTTTTAGGATCAATGAAACCTTCGGGTTGTACCATGTACAATTCCTCCTCCAAATAACCGTTTAAGAAGGCGGTTTTCACATCCATCTGCCAAATTTCATAGTCATGAAAAGCGGCAATCGCTAAGATTATCCGAATGCAACGCAGCATAACTACGGGTGCAAAGATTTCATCATAATGCAATCCTTGCACTTGAGTGAAACCTTTTGCCACTAGTCGTGCCTTATAGGTGTCTGGTTGTCCTTCTATAGAATGCTTTATCTTATAAAGCCATTTGCACTGAAGAGGTCGTACCTTATTAGGAAAATCAACCAGATCCCATACGTCATTCTCATATATGGAGTCCATCTCGGATTGCATGGCTTCAAGCCATAGCTTAGAGTCGGAACAGGTCTTGGCACCTTTATAGGTAGCGGGTTCGTTACTCTCTAGGAGTAAAATGTCATCTCTATCATTCTCCTCGACCATACCAATGTATCTGTCTGGAGGAATGGAGACTCTACGCGACCTCCTAGGTTCCTAAAGAATATTAACCGTAGCAGTAGTTGAAGGAACATCTTCCTCCATCGGTTGCTCGGTTGTTTGTTCTTGAATCTCCGACAGATAGAAGGTTCTATTACTTGACTTGTTCTCGAGAAACTCTTTCTCTAAGAACTTCGCACTAGCCGCAACAAAAACTCGATGTTCGGTAGGCGAATAAAAGTAATGACCAAATATTCCTTTTGGATAACCAATAAAGTAAGTCTTGACCGATCGCGGGCCGAGCTTATCCTCGTGTCTCCACTTGACATAAGCCTCGCAGCCCCAAACCCGAATAAAGGACAAGTTACGGACCTTTCCCTTCCATATCTCATATGGAGTCTTGTCTACAGCTTTAGACGGACTTCGGTTAAGTATTAGAGCAGCTGACAAAAGAGCAAAACCCCATAGTGAATCAGGTACTACCGTGTGACTCATCATGGATCGAATCATATCAAGTAATGTTCGATTTCTCCGTTCGGACACCCCATTTAATTGAGGTGTTCCAGGTGGAGTTAACTGTAATACTATGCCACAGTCTTTAAGGTGTTGATCAAACTCATTTGAAAGATATTCGCCACCACGATCTGATCGAAATGCTTTAATCTTTCTTTCCAGTTGGTTCTTAACCTTATTCTGGAATTCCTTGAACTTTTCAAAGGACTCACTTTTATGCTTCATTAAGTAGACATATCCGTATCTACTCAAATCATCCGTGAAAGTGATAAAATAGCTATAGCCGTCTCTTGCGTTGATTGGCATAGGTCCACATACATCAGTATGTATGAGTCCTAATAGGTCATTAGCACGCATTCCAACACCTTTATAGGAAATTCGAGTAATTTTGCCGATAAGACATGATTCACACGTGCCAAATGATTCGTAATCAAATAGGGAGATAGTCCCATTCTCAATGAGCTTCTTTACACGTTTTTCATTTATGTGTCCCATACGACAATGTCATAGATAAGTTTGATCTTTCTCACCAACCTTTACTTTCTTATTATTCACATGTAATATGTCTGTGGTTTGATCTAAGATATAAATGGCATTCATGGAATTGGCTTTGCCATAAATCATTTTATTCAAAGAGAAAATACAATTATTGTCTTTTATTGAAAATGAAAAACCGTCTTTATCAAGTACGGAAACAGAAATAATGTTCTTAGATAAACTGGGTACATAGTAACAGTTATATAAATATAACTCAAATCCACTCGGGAGTTGGATTACATATGTTCCCATTGAGACTGCAGCAATCTTTGCTCCATTCCAGACTCGCAGGTCCACATCACCCTTTGCGAGAGGTGTGATGTTTTTTAGGCCCTGCAAATGATTACACAGATGAGAACCACAACCTGTATCAAGTACCCAAGTTCCGAAACTTGCATGGTTAATCTCAATCATATGAATATAAGATGACATACCAACATGAGTGACGCGGCCTGCTTTTATGTCTTCACGGTACACGAGACAGCTCCTCCTCCAATGCCCAGTCTTGTGGCAATGGTGGCACTCAATGTCACTGTCCTTGCTCTTTGCCTTGCCTCGTGAGCTACTAGTCTCACTAGGCCCACTCTTACCCTTTTCTGACTTCTTAAACTTTGGCTTCCCTACATTTAGGTCGCCATGAGCCTTGCCCTTACCTTTGTTCTTGTTGGAAATCATGAAAACATCTTGCTTCATGCTCCCACTCAATTTCAGATCCTTCTTGGTCTGTACGAGAAGTGAGTGTAGCTCATGAAGACTTTTCCTCATGTCATTCATGTAGTAATTTGCCCTCAAAGAAGCGACAGGTATGCTCATAAGTAACGATTCTCGGTGCTTTTGAGAATTCGTTAGTGAGCGTGGTGAAAATCTTATTTGCACCTTGGGCAATAAAGCATCTTTGCAAATTGGTTTCCATTGCAAATATGAGTACGTTCTTTATCGCACCCGCTTCCATAACGAAGTCACTATAAGCAAGTGACTCGTTAGCTCTCGCATTGGGGCCTGGGTTTGGCGGTATTGGCTCAGTCAAGTACTGGAGTTTGCCGTCAGCAATGGCTGCATTCCGTAATGCCACCTCCCAGTCCGCAAAGTTGGACCCGTGATTCTTCAGTCGCGTAGACTGATTCATGTGGTCCATGAAAGTTTTAAGCCAGGACTCGCGTGCGAGTGTGGCACTTGGCATAGGGACATCATTATGGCCAGCCATTTGTTATAAGCAGTATTATCAATATAAAACGAATTCTACACTGCGAAAAAGAAGAAAAACATAATAAGCATACTCATCGATATGAATTAAGTCTAGTGCAAAAACTTGTTTAATGGGAAGACTCAAGCATTTATACAATTGACCTCCCTCAAGAATTATATAAATGATCCCAAGACTCAATTATCTATAAATTGATAAGCCAACCTCTTGGCTAATTCTACCTTTAGAATTCTTGGTCGATAAAATTTTATCTTTAGTCCATCATAATCACGAGAAACTCTTCGGATTATAATGTTGAGGTACAATAAGTCAACACATACTACTTACCCAACGTAGAAGGGGTCATATGGAGAGTAAGGTCCTATATGCCTACCGACGAAGAAGGGATTCATGGTAGTTTGGCCTATAAAGACTAGTCTCAATTTTAGGTTTTGGAGGAAGATCCCATCAACGTTATTTTAATTCATTTTAAGTGAACGAATATCTAGCATGCGAGAATGAATAAACTAAGATGATGGCTTAAAATTCGTGTGACATCTGTATGTCCATGATAACTAACATCTAAACTATATGAGTCAATGTTCATGCATTTTTAGTAGTAGGTGGTTTGGTTTATGCGGAATATGATGCACTAACTATCATGTGAAGAAAAGCAACAAGAACGAAAAATACGTAAAATTACAAAGTCCTAGTGTGGCCTATCTACCAAAATGAATAAAATACAACATTGGAATCCATCCAAATATGGACCCGAAAAGCTTGTCTTGATGTTCCATCTTGGTCCATGTAGCAGGAGTGAGCAATCCGATCTCCATGAAATTTAAGGATTATATCGAAATAATAATATATGAAATACGAGTCATAAACGAAATTATAATCTGGCAGAGTGACCCGTTTCTCCACAAGTAAATCATTCTCCTTTGAACGGTCTTTTGTGTTTGAAGGTAGTTTGATGCTTTACTCCATGTATCTGATTTGGTCCTTTGTTGTTACGTCTGAGACCTCTGTTGTTATTCTTTGACTCAACAAAATTTGCATTGGACAAGGAATGATCAACCTGTTTGCCCTTTGATTGGATCCGGTTTTGTTCTTCAATTTTAATATGGGATACAAGTTCAAGAAGAGTGAAGTCCTTCTGTTTATGTTTCATGGAGTGCACATAATTCTGCCAAGATGGAGTAAGTTTCTCGAGCAGACAATTAGCTTGAAACATTTCACAAAATTTCATACCTTCTGAAATTATGTCAGCACATAAAGTTTCATATTCATGCACTTGATCTAAAACAGATTTGTTATCAGATCTGCGGAAATTTAACCAACGATTGCAAGCATATTTTTTCGTGCCAAAATCATCGATTCCGTATTTAGTTTTAAGAGCACTCCATATGTCTTTTGCAGTCTCGAGCTTACTATAAATCATAAATAGAGGTTCACACATATAATGCAGAAGAAGACCACAACAAGTTTTATTATCCTTAGCAAAATCCCGTTCACTGTTTTCTGGTGCTTCAGTTTCAGTTAAGGTATAATCGACCCCTAACTGACTTAAAACAAAATCAATTTTATCAGACCAAAGCCTATAGTTTTTACCATCGAATAAATCCATTTTTGACATGTCAAGAATTAAAACTGTAGGCATAAGGGTAGGATTAAAAGAAGCAGCAGAAATAGGCATAGCCATATCGCCTTTAAAAAAAATTTAACGAGCAAGGAAATTTTTAAAATTAAACTTTAGACTGTAGGCGGGATGACTATTAAAGTAACAATGAACAAGAAAGATCTTACAAGACTACGAAGTAAATGTCGTGGCGTGATGACGATCACTGCCCTAAAGTTGAATTTACCCCGCTCGATACACACGGCCTCTTGGCAACCAACCCCTGGGGATACACGACCTCCAAGCCTATGATGTACGACAAAGACTCGGAATGAGAACTACTTGCATAACGTTGCCAAATATCAGTTTGGAAGTATAGAATTAGAGAGAGATGATGGTTTGTTGTGTATTTGGAATGATGTAGTATGAGGGTATTTATAGGCTGAACAAGAAGGATCCAGAACAACATTTATGTGCCTTGAAACTCTGTGTTTATAAGACTACATAATCTGTTTAGGAGACTACACAATTAAGGTTGAGAATATACAGTAGTCAGTATAGAAGACTGAACTATCAGTTTTGGAAATTGTGCAATTAACAGCTAAGTGACTACTACCTGCTCCAAAAATAAAAGGAGTCGATGGCTCGCACCGGAGGTGCTCTACCAGAGCCTAGAGCTCAGAGCCCAAAGCCCAAAGCCCGAGCCCGTGTCCGTGTCCGTGCCCGAGCCCGAGCCCGAGCCCAAGCCCGTGCTCGAGGTGGCGTGGCATGGCGCGCGCGCGTGTGTGGCAGTGGAGTCCCTTCACTACTACATGTCTAGTAGCATCACAAAAGTAGTCACTTATAAATAACAGACTCATGGGTTATTTTTCTTATGTGAGATACTAGTAAACTTCTTTTGAAGCAATTACTTCCAACAATATACACACTTTAATTCTTTGGAAAGGCTCAATTTGCTTTAAATTTATATGGAAGTGTTAGTTAGAGTTATTAGTACAAATAATATAAAATGCAAATATATAATATTTTGTTGTGAAATTAAGCTACAACCCAACTTGTATTATTATTAGTGTTTTTTATGTATAACTAGATAGAATCCCGTGCTTCGCAAATACGATTACTTCTTTAGATTTGAACTTTAATTAGCGTTATTGTGAATGATGAGAGAGAAAATATAAGAGAGAAAACTCCTATTTTCTAGGGTTCTTGGTTTTTTAGCAATGGTAAAAAACAATGTTGAAAATCATTCTCAAGTAATCAAGTCTTCACATAATAATAATAATAATGATAATAATAATAATAATAATAATAATAATAATAATAATAGCATATCAAATATTAATCAAAAATCTAATGTGTCAAATATTAAAAATAATAGTAATAATATTAGTCAGTCTGTTGACTCTCGCGCAAAGGAAATTGCACAAATAAGGGAAGGTTGCGAATAATCTACAAGGAGGGCTCGAAAAGGAGCGACAGATGGGAAATTGGCACCTATTGCGGGGGTTGAAGACACTGTTAGTACTGGGAAAGGTAGTGTTCTTAAACTCACTTTAGATGATGTCAAAAAGGAAATTGAGTATTGGAACTTATCACTATATGGTTATGTAATGGGTGCAAACCCTTTGAGGGATATTTGCGTCGTACTATGAAAGATTATGACATATCCAAAATTGGGTTCTTGCCTAATGGTCAGTTTGTTGTTAGATTTGCAAAATTGGAACACTTGAAGTTGGTTTTAGAAAAGGGAATGTTCATGTTTGATGGGAAACCTTTAATACTAAGGAAATGGGACCCCAATGTTAAGATGTCTAAGGTAGCGGTCAAAACGGTGCATATTTGGATGACACTTGTGGGTCTTGACTTGAAATTATGGGGGAATGCTTGTCTCGGAAAACTAGCATCCTTCGTGGGAAAGATTGTCAGAGTTGATGAGCTTACCATTAGAAGGACCTTGTTGGGCTTTGCGAGGGTTGTGATAGAAGTGGAGATTGATTAAGAATTCCCTGATAAAATCATGTTTGAGGATGAAACCTGGCGTGAAATCACGGTTTTAGTGGAGTATGACTGGGTTCCTATTGTGTTGCAAGAAATGAAATGGCATTGGTCATAATGAAGTAAAAAGTAGAAGTGGTGGTTGAATTATGAGGAAAACAATTCAGGCCCCAGAACCTCATGCTAGACAAGTATACATGAGGAGAGAAGGGAAGGAAATGGAGTTGGACCCTAGGAATTCCCTACACTGGCTAAATCTGTGGGGGTAATTGGTGAGAAGAGGTCCATAAGTGACAGTGGTAGAAATGGGAACCAATTAGGAACAACCACCCCTATTGTAACACCAACAAATACACCTATACCTACTAGTCATGGCTCTATATTTACACCTGCTCGAATGCTAACCAGGCATGAGTCTAGGATGCTTGGGAGGACTGATGGTGATTTTGTAATGGATTCCAATGTTGCACTGGTGAACTCTGTTAAATTGGTTGATAAAGGGGGTGGGGAAGGGGGGACTTCTTCCTCCCATGACTAAGCTTGGAGTGTGGAATGTTAGGGGTCTGAATAGTGAAGGGAAACAAAGAGATATTAAATGATTTCTGCATCAATCTGATGTGGACCTATTTGGACTCCTTAAGACTAGGATCAAGCCTAGGTCTCTAAATAAAACGGTGAGTAATTTATGTTGTGGTTGGTCCTTTGTAAAAAATCATTTGTACCATCCTGGGGGAAGGATTTGAGTTATGTGGAAACCTCAGGTGCTGAATGTGACTGTTATTGAAATGTCAGAGCCGTATATACACCTAAGAATTGAATATGTTTCAACTAGTCAACTGTTTTTCAGTACTTATGTGTATGAGTTCAGTAAAACTGAAGAGCGGGTACCATTATGGAATGCTTTGAAGAGACTGAATTGGAGAGATCCATGGGTCATCCTAGGTGATTTCAATAATGTATTGTACTTTAATGAAAGACTTGGGTTGCCTGTCAGAGATGCTGAAGTTTTGCCGTTTCAGCAGAAAATGGAGATATGTGATTTACAAGACATGAAATCCACTGGGGCTTTCTTTACTTAGAACAATAAACAACCTAGTATAACTAGAGTCTTCAGTAGGATTGATAGGGTCTTGGTAAATGATTGGTGGTTAAATTGCAGGCAGGATTATTACGCATATTATGGACCTGAAGGGGATTTTGACCATTGTCCATGTCTAATTCAGGATGGGGTGATGATAATAATAGAAGAATGCGTCCTTTCAAGTTCTTTAATATGTGGAGTAAAGTGGAGGATTTTTTTAGCATTGTTCATTATAACAACCCGACCCGCCACCGTCGTAACACAACCCCAATAAGATGGGATGTGCACCTTTTGGCCTTATCTGTCCTCACTTAAGCCCAAAAGCACAAGGCCTTGTTACTAAGTGGTGGGTGTAATCTCTTATAAAGATCTCATAAGCTCCTTATTTTTCCCATGTGGGACAACTTTCCTCACATCTCACGGGGTGTTACAAACTCCCCCACTTAAAGAACACAACGTCCTCGTTGTGCCTTTGAATTGACCGCAGCCAAGCCCAGAATCCTCCCCCGCTAGGTGGGTGACCCGGGTACTCCCGACCACAGGCTCATGATATGTCTAGTTTTTATATGATTTTACTCCCTAATTTAGCTCGATTTTACATGATTACTACACTTTGTTTAGTATTTTTATGAGCTAATTACGTGTTCGAGGTGCATTGCTCATTTTTGCTATGTTTTGTAGGAATCTAAGCATTTAGAGGCTTTTTCCTAACACAATTAGCAAGAACCAAAATCCAACAAGCTAATGAAAACAAGAATGGACCATGAAAGGAGAAGGACAATGTAACACCCGGAAATGTACCCTATTTTTCTAGTAGAAATATTTTACGAAATCTTTTCAGCAAATTTAAGTTTTAATTTATAATTTTATGTTCCGAGTCGAATTTAGAATTTCCGAGTTCGTATTTGGAATTTCTGTGAGATTTCATGAAAATCCCGTCTTAAGGCGAGTTTGACTTTTCTTGACTTTTGAGTCGAGTTTGACTTTTCTTGACTTTTGGAGTCGATTTGACTTTTCTGACTTTTTAGTCGAGTGGACTTTTCTTGACTTTGAAGTCTCTTTGACTTTTTGAATTTTTAATTCGTCTTGACTTTTCTTGAATTTAAGTCGTCTTTGACTTTTCTTGAATTTTAAGTCGTCTTTGAATTTTCTTGACTTTTAAGCCGTCTTTGACTTTTGTTGACTTTCCGACTCACCCTTTACTTAATCTCACACTACTCCCTGAACCTAATTTTCATTCACACAACTCAATCTTCTTCCTCCTTAAGAAATCCCCAAAACTTTCCCTCTTTGATTTCGATCTTAGAATTCGCCTAGCTCACTCGTTTCTTGTCGGAATTCACGTAAGTTCATCTCATTCTTCCCCTCTTACCTTCCTCTATCCGTATTAGTAATAAAATTACCGTCTTTCTCGCTTTTTAAATTATCCGTCTTTCTCAAGGTGGATGATATTCCGCTTTTATTATCTAATTGTTTGTAGGTGGAGACTAGGAAAGCTTAGTAACCGTTTAAAGACGCGTAAAGGTAACGGTGAAGGGTTACTCGATATCATTTACGTGTTTTACATGATTTCCAGGTTAGAATTCGTTTTTAGAATACAATTAGAAAGCTTAGAAATTATGATTTTGATGATGATTGTTGTTAGTTGATGATTGTTGATGATGAATATTGATTGTTGATAGTTGATAGAAGTGAAATATGAAAATTGGAAATGATAGAAATAGTGTTGTTGTTCTCGGGTGGATCGTGCAAATTCACAGCACCGACCCTTTTGGTAGAAATGCCATATCTCCTTCGTTACTGTTTGTTTTGGGCTTGTGACCACTCGTTGGAACAGTAATAGAGAAAATATCCCCTCGCTTGGATTTCCTGCATTCCCATATCTAGACCTAGTTATGATAGTTTTGAA
>JAIUZE010073781.1:0-14137 GCA_022085475.1 Heliosperma pusillum | reverse complement strand
CTATCTATTCTTATCGTAACTCACATGGGTATCTATATATGCATGATTTTACTTTTGTATTCCTTATATGTACGTTTAATGTGATATGTCTGGGAGAACCCGGAGTTACTCCCCACTGATTGTGGCGTTCATGTTTTTCATGGATGAACAGGTTGCTTGCATGGATGGCTTTTTGCTTATGCTATTTTGGGTTCGGGTGTGAGCTAGCGGGCGTTGTCCCTGGATTAAACACCTCTAGACGTTGTTTAGCTAGTTGCTAATTACTTTGTCTTTTGTTAACACTTTGAGAGACTACGTCTCTTGTGGTATTTTTATTTAGTTTGTAATATTTTGACACTCCTCGTATTTTTCTATCTTGCATGTATAAAGGTTTTTAAAATACCGTATTTTCCTCTATATAATTCACATGCTTGTATGTTTTATATTTCCGCTTTCGCGAGGGTTGTCACAATAAGGATGGATTCCAAACTTGTATTTTGTTCATTTTGGTAGTTAGGCCACACTAGGTGTTTTATTTTGCGTTTTATTTTTCCATTCTCGTTGCTTTATTCACATGATAGATAATTGCATCATATTCCGCCTAAACCAAACCACCTAAAAAATGCATGAAAAACGATTCATACAGTTTGAATATTTTAATCATGGACATACAGATGTCACTCGCTTTTAGGGCCATCACCTTAGTTTAAATCATTCTCGAGTTGCTAGACATTCGTTCACTTAAAATGAATTAAAGTTAAGATGATGGGACCTTCCCCTATAAACTAAAATTGAGACTAGTCTTTATAGGGAAAACTACTATGAACCCCTTCTTCGTCGGAAGTCATAATATGACCCCTTCTACGTTGGGTAAGTAGTGAGTATTGACCTATTTTTATCTCAACATTATAGTACGAGTAATATCTCATGATTATGATGGACTAAAGATAGAATTTACAGAAATTTATCGACCAGGAATTCTAAAAGTAGAATTAGCCAAGAGGTTGGCTTATCAATTTACAGAAATTGAGTCTTGGGATCATTTATATAATTCTTGAGGGAGGTCAATTGTATAAATGCACGAGTCATCGCATTAAACAGTTTTTCATTAGACTCAAAATTAAAACGATGAATACTTATCATATTTATTTTCTTTTTCACAGTTTTTGAATTCGTTATATACAGATATAACTGCTAATAACAAATGGCTGGCCATACTGATGACCCAATGCCAAGTGCCACGCTCGGACGTGAGTCATGGCTTAAGATTTTCATGGACAATATGAATCAGTCAACGCGACTGAAGAATAACGGGTCCAACTTTGCGGACTGGGAGGCGGCATTACGGAATGCTGCCATTGCGGACGGTAAGCTCAAGTACTTGACTGAGCCACTACCGCCCAACCCAGGCCCCAATGCAGGAGCCAATGAATCACTTGCTTATAGTGATTTCATGATGGAGGCGGGTGCGATAAAGAACGTACTCATCTTTTCAATGAATCAAATTTGCAAAGGCGATTCATTGCCCATGGTGCGAATAAGATTTTCACCACGCTCTCTAACGAGTTCTCGAAAGCTCCGAGGATCGTTAGCTATGAGCATACCTGTCGCTTCTTTGAGGCGAAACTCCAGAAGGGCCAAGCGGTTAGCCCACACATTCTTGATATGATTGAGAATGTCGAGAAAATGGAGGCACTTGGTTGCAAAATCGATGAGAAGATCGTCATTGACCGCGTTCTTCATTCACTTCATGATGGTTTTGCCCTTTTCAGGGCAAATTACTATATGAATGATATGAAGAAGAGTCTTCATCAGCTCCACTCACTCCTCGTACAGACAGAGAGTGATCTGAAATTGAGTGGGAGTCTGAAACAGGACGTTCTCATGATTGCCAACAAGGGCAAAGGTATGGGCAAGGCTAAGGCCAACCTAGCTGTAGGGAAGCCGAAATTCAAAAGGCCAGGGCAAGGCAAGAGTGGGCCTGGTGAGACTAGCGGTAGCTCACAAGGCAAGACAAAGAGCGATGAAGGTAACGTGGAGTGCCACCATTGCCACAAGCTTGGGCATTGGAGGAGGAACTGCCCCGTGTACCGTGAGGACATAAAAGCAGGCCGCGTCTCTCCTGTTGGTATGTCTTCTTCTTTTATTCATATGATTGAGATTAACCATGCAAGTTTCGGAACTTGGGTATTAGATACTGGTTGTGGTTCTCATCTGTGTAATCATTTGCAGGGCCTAAGAAACATCACAACTCTCGCAAGGGGTGATGTGGACCTGCGAGTGGGGAATGGAGCAAGAGTAGCTGCCGTTTCAGTGGGAACATATGTAATCCAACTCCCGAGTGGATTTGAGTTATTTCTGAATAACTGTTACTATGTACCCAGTTTATCTAAAAACATTATTTCCGTTTCCGTACTTGATAAGGACGGTTTTTCGTTTGTAATAAAGGATAATAGCTGTATTTTCTATTTAAACGAAATGATTTATGGTAAAGCAGTTTCCATGAATGGGATTTATGTTTTAGATCAAACCACAGATATTATGCATGTGAGTAGTAAGAAAGCAAAGGTTGGTGACAAAGATCAAACCTATCTATGGCATTGCCGTATGGGACACATAAATGAAAAACGCGTGAAGAAGCTCATTGACAATGGGACTATCTCCCCATTTGACTATGAATCTTTTGGCACGTGTGAATCATGTCTCATAGGCAAAATGACTCGAATTTCCTTCAAAGGTGTTGGAATGCGCGCTGCTGACCTATTAGGACTCATACATACTGATGTGTGTGGACCTATGTCAATCAACGCTAGAGATGGCTATAGATATTTTATCACTTTCACGGACGATTTGAGTAGATATGGTTATGTCTACTTAATGAAGCATAAAAGTGAGTCCTTTGACAAGTTCAAGGAATTCCAGAATAAGGTTGAAAACCAGCTGGATAGAAAGATTAAAGCACTACGTTCAGATCGTGGTGGCGAATATCTTTCGAATGAGTTTGATCAACACCTCAAAGACTGTGGTGTAGTACTACAGTTAACTCCACCTGGAACACCACAATTGAATGGTGTGTCCGAACGGAGAAATCGAACATTACTTGATATGGTTCGATCCATGATGAGTCACACGGTTGTACCTGACTCATTGTGGGGTTATGCTCTTTTGTCAGCTGCTTTAATACTTAACCGAAGTCCGTCTAAAGCTGTAGACAAGACTCCATATGAATTATGGAAGGGAATGGTCCCTAACTTGTCCTTTATTCGGGTTTGGGGCTGCGAGGCTTATGTCAAGTGGAGACCTGACGATAAGCTCGGCCCACGATCGGTCAAGACATACTTTATTGGTTATCCAAAAGGGATGTTTGGTCATTACTTTTACTCGCCTACCGAACATCGAGTTTTTGTTGCGGCTAGTGTGACGTTCTTAGAGAAAGAGTTTCTCGAGAATAGGACAAGTAATGGAACCTTCGATCTGTCGGAGATTCAAGAACCAACAACCGAGCAATCAATGGAGGAAACCGTTCCTTCATCATCGGCTGCGGTCAATATTCCTTTGGAACCTAGGAGGTCGGGTAGACACTCTATTCCTCCAGACAGATACATTGGTCTGGTCGAGGAGAATGACAGAGATGACGTTTTACTCCTAGAGAGTAACGAACCCGCTACCTATAAAGGTGCCATGACCTGTTCCGACTCTAAGCTATGGCTTGAAGCCATGCAATCCGAGATGGACTCTATGTATGAGAATGACGTATGGGATCTGGTTGATTTGCCTGATAAGGTTCGGCCTCTTCAGTGCAAATGGCTTTACAAGATAAAGCATTCCGTAGGGGGACAACCAGACACCTATAAGGCACGACTAGTGGCAAAAGGTTTCACTCAAGTACACGGATTGCATTATGATGAAATTTTTGCACCCGTAGTCATGCTGCGTTCCATTCGGATAATCTTAGCGATTGTCGCTTTTCATGACTATGAAATTTGGCAGATGGATGTGAAAACCGCCTTCTTAAACGGTTATTTGGAGGAGGAGTTGTACATGGTACAACCCGAAGGTTTCATTGATCCTAAAAATCCTAAGAAGGTATGCAAGCTTAAGCGTTCCATCTATGGACTTAAGCAGGCTTCTCGGAGTTGGAATCATCGTTTCGACCAGGTGATAAAAGAGAATGGATTTACTCGATTGGTCGAGGAACCATGCTTATATATCAAGTCGAGTGGGAGCAATATTGTCTTCCTAATATTGTATGTTGACTACATACTCTTGATTGGGAATGACATACCTCTCTTAACTTCGGTAAAAGTTTGGTTAAAGAACCATTTCCAGATGAAAGATCTGGGGGAGGCACAAAGAATTTTGGGGATCCGTATCAACAGAGATAGATCACGACGGATGTTATCCCTCAGTCAGGAGTCTTATATAGATAAGATTCTTGAGAGGTTCAGCATGACCAACTCCAAGAAGGGGAACCTTCCACTGATTTCTGGGATGCAATTGAGTAAAGCTCAGGCACCAAAGACATCGAAAGAGGTCGAGCGCATGAGTCGGATTCCTTATGCATCAGCTATAGGATCGATCATGTATGCCATGATATGCACACGTCCAGACGTGGCATATGCATTGAGTATAGCGAGTCGGTACCAAGGCAATCCAGGTGAAACACATTGAATGGTTGTTAAGAATATCCTTAAGTACCTACGGAGGACTAAGGATTGGGTATTGACTTATGGAGGTGACACTGAGCTATGTGCAATCGGTTACACGGATGCTAGCTTCCAAACGGATCGAGATGACTCAAAATCTCAGTCTGGATTCGTTTTTACTCTTAATGACGCTGCGGTCAGCTGGAAAAGCTCCAAACAAAGCTATGTGCAATCGGTTACACGGATGCTAGCTTCCAAACGGATCGAGATGACTCAAAATCTCAATCTGGATTCGTTTTTACTCTTAATGACGCTGCGGTCAGCTGGAAAAGCTCCAAACAAAGTGTTATAGCAGATTCTACGACTGAGTCCAAGTACTATGCTGCTTCAGAGGCTGCTAAGGAAGCTATATGGATGCGTCAGTTCTTACATGGACTAACTGTAGTTCCTAGTTCGGATGACCTGATCACCATCTATTGTGATAATAGTGGTGCCATCTTCCAGGCTAAGGAGCCTAAGTCCAGCAACAAGTCTAGGCATGTACAACGGAAGGCTCACATGATCCGAGATTACGTGGAGCAAAGGGAGATAGTGATAGACAAGATTGCTACGGATGATAACGTCGCAGATCCTCTCACTAAGCCATTGAGATATGATACGCATGAAGGGCACGTTATTTCCATGGTAATCAAACGTGTTCCTGAGTTGTATTAGTTGTTTTATATGGATTAGACACCTGTATCTTTTTCATAAAACTATCTATGAAATCATCGTTTTGTTTTATATTTTGTTTTTCATGTGGGATGTACTGACAACATTGAACACCACAAAGTGAACTGAATTACATTATATTTGTTTTGGTCCGTAATCCCCTACATGAGCTGATAACTCTAGCAATTATTCTGTGAAGTCGATTGATGGTGGGTTCAACGAGCCATAAGTCAAACAGTTGACTGATCGAATCACATATGCGAGTTATAATGATACCTTGCAGGACGATTTTGTGACAACGTTATGGAGTCCTAAATGTTTCAGAACATTAGGTGCCAGGTCGTGGATAGGACGTCCATAGTGTTCCTAGAGTCGATTCTTTTGACTATCGACTGTCTCTTGAGATTAAGGCAGTTTTTGGGTGACTTGGTTTCTTTCTCATGGTCGACCGTAACAGGAGGCTAAGTAGATTTTTACTGGGTCATTTCATACTGCGCTTGTATCTGCAAGATTCGAGTTGAAGAAAATATCCAACCTTTATCAGGTTATGTTATTTCTCATGGCCACTCGAGGAGCTGTAACTGAAATGCATGGCCATGCTCGAATAAAGATTCGTTTATCAGTTAAGTTACTCTCTAGTCGGGGAAACCACTCTTGATACTGATCACTTGTAAACTACGACCTTTTTGAATACGGACTTTGCAAATTGGTTTACATTGATTTGGGGAGAAATTTATTAGGAATGAGATCGGTTATCCACATACACGGGTACGACCAAGTGAGAGATTTGTTGGAGCCAGTGTCCTCCACAGTTAGTGCAATACATAAATAAATCTCTGTAGGTTCACAGGGTAGACTTTGTATAATAATCAGTTGATTAACGTTTATCAATAACGGTTGGCTTGCTAGATAAGTTTGACGTTATTGTCATACAGATGGCGGTGATCAACTGGTCCCTAAAAGTCACACCTAAAGGATTTGTTTGAGAGATGTGATTATTTGAGAAAATAATCATATTGATGCCCTATTATATGACTAAAAGGTTAGTCAGTGTATTTGACTAAAAGGTTAGTCAATGTGATGATGAGACGATTATTTAATAACGATTAAATAATATAAGCTGAGACGAATTAAAAGTAATTCGTAATTAAATATAAACTGTTGTATTTAATTAGCATATATATAATGTAAGCTTATGCGAATTATGTTAATTCGTAATTGAATATAAAAGGTTATATTGAATTAGTAAATTATAATTATACGGATAATTATAATTAACGTATATATTATACGATTGTCATATTAGATGTTATCAGACCGGTATTAATGTATCGACTACAAAATGTTGTATGGACATATTAATTCATGACAACACAAATGACATTTATAATAATAATACACATTATATATTAAAGCGAATTTAACCGAAATAAAGTCCAGATTCACTCTGGAATTTTCGGTCCATTAGTGGTTAATTAGAGGAGAAAATTGTTGGAGTAAGTGTCCTCAACAATAGTGCGATCACATAATCAAATCTCAATAATAAGAATACAAAGGGATGATGAATATTATAGTCAACTGGTCAACATAAATCGGTAACGATTGGCTCAATTGAGTTTGACGTTACTGTCGTATGACGGTGGTGATCAGTTGATCCCTTGAGGTCACACCTAAAGGACAATCGCGTAATCATGTACATTAATTAATTGTATAATGATACAGATTAATTAATCCCTTAAAATGAACCAAGTTTAAACTGTGAGTGAGAAATATATCTTATTGTAAATATGATTAAATAAGATTCATTTTTGGTAATATTAATTGTTATATTACTAAGAATGAATTATGTTTATGAAACATTTGAGATAAGTAAAATTGGTCGATTATAATTACAAACTGTTGTAGATTATTTTAACCAAATATGAGAGGACCCATTTTATTTACATGTAATTATAAAATGTGACTTAAAATGTTAAGTCTAATTTATTTGTTATGAAATTGCATTTAAATTGGTTAAATGCACATTTATAAGCAAAATTACATGTTATATGTCACATGTCACACTTGTGACAAATGACAAATTGCAAAAATAAAATGGACACCCATATTACATGGGTGAACCGGTTTTGGTAGTGTACCAAGAGGGTGATTATTTTTGTGTATTATTCTAATTAGGAATTAGACATAATCATACCCAAAACTATTACCAACACTCAACCTTTTTACATTGTTAAGAACAATTGGAAGTGACAACACCCCACCCATGTGGGGTGTGGGTGACCGGTTTCAACAAGGCAAAGATGGCTTGTTTTTCCTCTTATTTATACAATACACTACCTCATATAATTCATTCATGCAAAAATCACTTCTTCTCTCTAACATCTCACTAAACTTAAGAAGTTTACATAATACTTAGAGTTCATATTCTCTAATAATATACTAGTGTAGTATTAAGAGTTATTAGATCATTTTAAAGGGTTACTACATTTAATACTAGTGTAGTATTATTTTGTAGAGATTAAGGGTAGTCTTGGGTGCAACTTATTGGAGAGTTTCTAATTTGAACTTGGAATTCATCCTCATCTTACTAGCTCAAGATCAATATTTGTGAAAGGATTCCAAATATTGTGCCCATTTCCATATATCAATGTTAAGAAATGGTTCTTTCCTTTATATTTTGCTTATGCCTGCATAAGATTTTATTTAGTTTAAAGATAAACTAATGTATTATGTATTATAAAGTGTCTAATATTCGGTTTAAGAAACATTCAAGTGGTAATCAGAGCCAGGTTTTTGCATGCATA
Source organism: Heliosperma pusillum (assembly GCA_022085475.1). NCBI lineage: Eukaryota > Viridiplantae > Streptophyta > Magnoliopsida > Caryophyllales > Caryophyllaceae > Heliosperma > Heliosperma pusillum. The sequence continues at coordinate 5,997 of JAIUZE010073781.1, read as the reverse complement.
ATCGATTTATAGTTGTTTCGAGTTATGGTAACGTAATGAAAACTAGTAAATTGTGTTTTATAAGATAAAATCACAAAGTTATTTGCATTTCAATATATTCTGGTCCTAATATGATTTTAGGTCATTTTGATGATTTATGGAAATTTATAGTGCTCAAATATGATTTTTTAGTATTCTTATTACATTTTAATGAGTAAAATGATGTTTAAAATGCTAAAAATAGTTAGACTTATCTTCTGACCTTGAAAGTTTTACACAATATCACACATGCATTTTACTTACTGTATGTAAAATTTCGTGTGAAGTGGACGTATTTCATGTGATTTATGATTTTTATATGATAAAATGAAATAAATAAAGGTCAAATGGTTAAAAATACTTCCGCTTTGAATATGACAATGAATTTTTAGTATGTTGTCACATGCATGTTTTCCTGTCAGACTGGAAACTTTTAGACTGATGTGATTTGTCTAGCATGATTTATGGATTTTTAATGTAAAAATGGCATAAATAGTGACTAATTTAGAAAATATACTTCCGATTTGAATCTGATGATGAAATTTTAGTATGTTATCACATGAATGTTTTCTGGTCATACTGGAAAATTTCAGACTTATGTGATTTGTCTTGCATGATTTATGAATTTTTAATATAAAAATGGCATAAATAGTGACTAATTAAGAAAATATAGCTAAAAATTTATTCATGTCAAGAGAAAATTTTTCCTGGTTTCATAAATGTCCCACATTTCAGATCTAAAGTTGAAAATTTAATATGATTAATTTTTACATGCTTTATGTATTTTATTTGATAAAACCGATAAAGCGCAACCATTTTTCTCAAAACCGATTCAAAAATTTTAAACCATGATTTTTGACATTATGAGTGTCATGGAAATGTTCCAGAATGTACAAAAATTTAAAATTCGAATTTTGAAATTATTGTAATTTAATTTGGATTTATTTGATTAAAATATGATTTTAAAGTCTAATTATGAGCAATTATACAACAACAAGTTGAATTATTGTCAAAATTGAGTGATGACTAATTTTTGAGGCCTAAATGAGTTGGGATAATTAAATTGGACTTAAATATGATTTAAGTATTGTTTGGTGATTTTAAAGTGTTATTATCACGCATTTCCGTAAAACCGGGTTATATTCGATATGAACCGTTAATTAGTGCGATTTGGCATTTAACATGAGCATGTTTTATACATATTATAATGCTGCATTTTTATTTATGAATGTCATATTTTCAATTTATGAATGTCATATTTTGGTTTGTGTAATTTGGAATTATGTAATTTTTCCTTGTATGGCCTTAGTTTTAATCGATATTGCCCGAAATGTAAGGGAATATTGATTCGGTTGTAATTTAATGTGATATCGAATCACTTTTATTGTATTATTTTATTTTACAAATGTATAATAGGAAATTATTGTAATTTTATTATATATTTTGTAACTAATTGTAAAACCGAAGTTTCCCAAAGACGGTGCCATTCGGAAAGGAGTTCCGAGAGAGACGGTGACCTAGGGAGGCGTGCTTATGAAGTTCAAGGGACCAAAGGAGTTGGTTTCCGAATTTGTAATAGAATATATGATTTTCTATTATAGGAAAGGCCATACTAGGAGTTTTATTTTTATGCTTGCATTTTTATTTAATATGTTTGCATGCATTGCCAAATCGCTATAACATGACATGCATATTTATCGAGTATTCGACCGTGTCAATTTAAATAATCGTTAATTCATCGATTTAGTTCACTTTAACATGATAGATTATAAATTGACAAGACCTCTCATAATAAATAATTGAGATCAAGCCTTACCAAATGTTAGAACCCATTAATCCCAATTTCGCAAGGAAGTAGGCTCGGCTCACCGGGGTGCTAAACTTGTTACGTTGGGTAAGTGGGGTAATAAATGTTATTATTTCGAAATTTGGATTGAGCTCAACGGAAGTATTCGCGACCGTAGCCGCATGTGGTCCGGGCTTAAGATAAATATTAAAGTAATATTATCGACCGAGAGTTCTAATGTAGAATCGATTAAAGAGTTAATCCACCGAATTATGTTAATGAGGGATGAATCGGCTTACCGTGCCCAAATTGATATGAATTTGGATCTCGGAATCATTTATAATAGTTGGGTAGAGGTCACTATTTAAATGTTAAAACTTGTTTAAAATGTTTACAAGTATTTAAAATGATAAATGTTGACATTTCCTATATGTCTTTAAAAATTGTAGTCATAATTGTTTATTCGCAATGGCAAATGCTAATTCATCCACCACCACCTATGCTCCAACTCTCACGAATGTCTCATGGCTTCGATCCTTCATGGATCGATGCAAGTTAGAAAAGAATGGCGCTAATTTTACCAATTGGGATTTGCAACTCCCCTTGGCCGCGGCGGGTGACGACCGGTTTCGTTACCTTGCCAAGGCCTCTCCCACCACACCTAATGAAAGGTCAACCGCCACGCAAGGCGAGCCTATGAGGCTAGCCACAAAGAGTCCGCCGTGATCAAAAACGTTTTGATCTTCTCGTTGGAAGCCAATGTCCAAAGGAGTGCCATAAGATGAGCACGGCCTATGAGATCTATGCCTAGCTTGTGATCATGTTTTTCACAAGCTCCTAGGATCTTACAATATAAGATGGTTTCCACATTATTCGACATGAACCAAAAAGGAGGGCCAAAAGTTAGCCCTCATGTACTCAAATTGATTGAGCATGTCGAGACTCTTAAATTGCAAGGGGTGACCATTCCCGAACAACTCGTTATCGACCGAGTCTAACATTCCTTGGGGAAAATAAAAGCATATGTGAAGTTTAGGGTAAACTACAATATGCATAACATGAGAAACCTCTCTTTATGAATTGCACAAGATGCTTGTGCAAGCTGAGAGAGACATGAGACTAAATGTTAGCACCTCCAAGGATATAAAATAGTAAGGGGAACTTCAAGAAAGGTGGTAGTAAAGGGAAGATGCCCTCCACCTTCAAGGGAAAGGGTAAAGCTATTGAGAATAGCCCTCCCATGCCCATTATTATAATGGCATAGGGCATTGGAAGAGGAATTGCACTAAATATCTAGGAGATATCAAAACTGGAAAGATGTTTCAGTTGGTAATTTATCCCTTTTCGTTTATGTTATGATCTCAACTTTGGTATAAGATACAAGTTGTGATTCTTACCCTATTTAATTGTAATTAGGGCATCCTAGCAAGGATAAAGGCAAGGACAAGCTAGCCTAAGAAAGCTCTTCAAGGGAAGCTAAGGTAGCTACCCATGATTGAAGACCTATGGAAGCTTTGTCTCATTTTGAATTGTCAAAATTTTAGGATGTATTTTGAGACATTGTTTTTAGAACTTTTATAATTTCCTTGTTTGACATGGAAATTTGTTCAATTCCTTTTATTGACATTGGTTGTAATTGGATTTTGTGACTTGGTTCTCAACCCAAGTCATTCGGTTTGTTGAAACTTTTTAGTTCTAAAAACTTGTCATCATACTATACTTGCACAAATAACATAAATTATATCGACTCAAATTGATCATATTAGTATTATGATGATTGGATCATTATAATAAAAGGTTAAGAATTCGATTCTCACTTTAAAAGATTAATTGCTAAGTCAAAATTGAGTTATTGAACTCAAAGTAGGGAGTCTACCAAACCAATTGGTCACACCACTTGTAAAGATTGTAATTGACATGAATATGAGTTCACCTCTTTAGCTCTTATAGAACTAGTCTATGTTGACGCTAAGATTTGATGTCTTTACAAAGAAGTATTTAGTAGATCACTTAAGGTCATGTTGTGATACTTCTACCTCACTTACAAGTATGAGTACAAAATTGTTTGTGGCTCATAAGGCTATCTTTAAAGAAAATAGTTGTATTTTTCTAAAGATAGAGTGGGAGAAAATAAGCCACAACGAAAACCTAGTTAGGAACTAGTGAGAAAACCAAAAGAAAATGTTCTTCAAATAATAAGATTATGATCTATGAAGTGGAAGTACCTAGAAATTTTAAGAAATTTGATTTTCTAACATAAGAGACTTATGAAATCAAATCAATCTATGCAAAGAAAATGTTTTATTTGGAGTTGTCCAATTGTGGTTGCATGGATAGACATGTCTACAAAAGCTAACTTAATGCGTAACTATGCTTAGATCCAAATCATCAGTGAAATACCTCATAATAAGTGTGTGCAAGATACACATCAAAACAACATGTCCAAATAGGGATTTGGAATAGGATGTGTACATGACACAAGCCTATTGTATGTATCTACCTAGAGGTTATGATGATCTTTTCTATTATAACATAGAAGAAGGGTTTCACTCGAATTGTCGAAAAGTCATGTATAGACATGAAATTCAGTGGGAGTTAAAGTCATGTATAGACATGAAGTTAAGTGGGAGTTTAAGTTATCATGTAAAGACATGAAGTTCAGTGGGAGAAATTGTTTTCCACGTGAATGACATTTCACTCATTAAGAGTGACATATTCATATTACCTTTTTTGAAAGGAGTGATTGGATTTTAATGTTGGATGAAAGAGGGCAACGTGTATACTGAAATCAAAATCTTTTGTGGAATAGAAGATTTTAGCTTGGCATTTACAAAGGTATCTTATGTCGATAAGATCCTTAATCTATTCAACAAGTTAAATAGGTTGTTTATGTTGATAAAAGTGGGATCACTATGAAAGGGTCATAGTCATCCACTGAACCTAAGAGGTTTTGATCACATGATATCGCTCATGTGTGCCATAACATGCACATACCTAAATGAATTGTATGCTAGGAGCATGACAAGTCCATAACAAATCAATCCAGATGAGTGTCATTGGATAGCCTACAAGAACATCCATAGAGTTCTCGAGGAGAATTAGGGATATATTCTTGGGTTTGGTAGAGAAAATTTGACAATGTGGTAAAGGTTACACAAACCCAAATTTCCAAACTTATAAGGATTTATCGAAATCCTAGGCGTACTTTTGTTATAGAAGAAGCGAATAACTAAAAGGATGATTGAAGAGTCAATCATTATAAATTCTACAAATAGAGACCTAGTACATTATGATGAGGATAAGGTGGTTTAAAAGGAACTAATAGTAGATCCCTTCACCTAAATACCTATCAGTTATCATGATAACGAGTGGGAGAATCTTTCAAGTTAAAGAGCCCAACACTAGGTAGAGATCTAGATATGTACGTAGATGAATTCATGTTATTAGGAATAACGTTGGATGGAAGGAAAAAGCAATTCACAAGGTTGGAATAAGTGAATATATGGTATATTCACTACTCAAGCCTTTATTACATTTAATAAGATCGTCATGAATTGTCATGGACGAAACAAACTTTAGATTATATGATATGAAGCAATAACATTGTGTTGATTGTTCATATATGATAATCACATTTATCGTTAGAGTTTCATAAACTCGGTTTTGTGCTTTGTTACATCCAAATGGATTGTAGAGACAATTTTGGACTCCATTAAAATGGACTGGATTAACATAGCATTGGCCCCTAGTCACTGATATGAGGTGACATCTCGAATTGACTAGATTGTGGTGCGATTGATGGCAAGTTCAAGTGTCATAGGGTCATAGGGATGACCAATCGATCACATAGACAGACTGTAAGGGACAATCTGTCGGGCAGTGACCACTTATAGAATTCTGGCAATTCTTGTAGCCTGGTCGTGGCAAGAGCTACTAGTATTCTTTTGAGTCAATTCTTTGACTAAAGACTGTTCACCTAAGATGGCACAGTTTCAGAGTGACTGATTTATGCTCTACGACCTTCGTAACTGGGGTCAAATGGGCATCTTTTGGGTCATGATGAGTTGTGGCTATGCAAAGGGAATAGTGCGATAGGAATTGTCCACCCCTTGTCAGGGTTGTTTTAAATCTCAAGGCCACTCGAGGAGGAGTACGCTGAAAATGCGTGGCCACGCTCGGAAGGTATCTATGGT